>PVKZ01005204.1:9396-58737 GCA_004027375.1 Macroglossus sobrinus
GCTGACATTTACATAAGTTCTCTTAAAACCTCTTTTATCCTATTTTCTGTCTCCAATTCCCTGGGGCAAGGGACGTTCAACTCTTTACATTAAGCCAAAACTCCCTCCTTCTGCATAGAGCCCACCTGCCCTGCAAACTTCTAGCTTGCAGGCAACTTTAATCTTGTCTCAAGACAGGCAGCAGAAATGGCTCCCAACAGAACAAGGAGGAAGGGAGCAGAGTGTACCTCCTGACTCATTCATTGAAAAGGAAGGGAGAGGTCTGAATTGGGCTATTCATTGGTAAGAAGGTGTTGATTTTGGAGGTAGGGTATGGGGAGGGGCTTTAGTAAAGGGAGAAGAAGCACAACTATTTAAATTTGTTTCAGACACCAAAGGAGGCTTTGAGTAAAGTTAAAAGTAATTTTGATCTGCAAAGCCTGTGATTTAACAATTATTTTACTCTTCTGGGAAACTTTTCTTACTTTGCTTAGGGAGCCTGGTTGGCTCATTCTGTTAAAGTAGCAGTTGTAAACAGCAGCAAGTATAAGCAAGATGAGGCAAAGCAGGCAGAACTGTGGCAAAAGAGCCCCAGAAGCATGGTGGCCGGGACATGGTTTGCACAGACATTCTTTATAAGACAGCAGAGGTTTGGCAAATAAAAAAGAAATCCTTGTTGACATAATGCAATCTGCTTACCTTAACAGAACTGTGGAAAGGCGGGGAGATTCCCCTTTTCCTTCTCTGGTTCTTTTTGGCTGGCTAAATTATCAAATCAACAGGAGGCAGATTGACAAGAGAAAATCAAATTTAATGTTGTATGCACGGAAACCCCACATACACATGAGAGTCAGAGACCCTGAATACAGGAGAGGTTCATAGATAGAGAGGGAGATGGATGTATATAAAGCATCTTGAGGTAGAGATGAAGTAAGGTGCCTTGGGAGCTTCAAAAGGTCATTGCAGAATGATAAGAAGAGCAGATGTTCAGTGATTAGTAGTTTTCCCTGCCCTGTAGATAGGTCAAAAAGAAGTTATCTCTGATAATCTCTTAGGGGCAAGGCCTCTAATCCCAATTTTTCTAGGTAGTTAAATTGGAGAGGGTGGGCAGAAGTTTCTCTTGAGCCTGAAGCTAAAATTGCCTTTAGCTCAAAGTAATCTCCACATCACTGAGGCTCAGCTTGGGGTGGCTCAAGATCAGATTAACGAAATAAAATAATCAAACTTAATAATGTACATACATATGGAAACCCCACACACATGAGAGAGTCAGAGACCCCCACATACATGAAAGTTTCAGAGATAGAAAGTTAAAATGAAATATATATGACATTATGAGCTAAAGAATGAGGTAAGGCACCTTGGGGCTTCAGAGGGGAAGAAAGTCATTTGCAGGATGATAAGGAGAGCAGATATTCAGTAAGTAGAAGTTTGCCCTGCCATATAGAGAGGTCAAAAAAATGTTATATCTGATGATCTCTTATTATGGGCAAGACACTTAATTTAAATTCTTCAGGTAGTTAAGAAAGGTGGAGCAGAAGTTTCCCTTGAGCCCCCAGGGGCTCTGTTGCCTTTAGCTCAAAATAATCTGCATACTACAGAGGCACATCTATGGGTGACTCATTCTGAACCCCTACAATAGTAAGGTGTTGTGTTGGATAAGGAAACAAACTATTTGAAAACTATCAATGAGTAATTTAGTAGCTCTTTTAAATGTTGGCTCCCAGGACTCAGTTAGATCACACAGCATAAACATCTGGAGCTGCATACATTTGAATAAACCCAAAGGGAATGGTATATTATTTAACCTTGGTTTTTTTGTGTGTGATGCCAAACACCAGGGCTTGAATAATTGCATAAATCATTAGTCAAAAGAGGCATTTCTTTTTAGTCAATTATTAAAACAAGAACTTTCAGAGAGGCATGAGAGCATATGCTATCTTAACAATATCCCAAGAAGGAATGATAGAACCACACTGAGAAGAGTGGAGTCAGAGCCAAAAAAAAAAAAAAAAAGTACCGCTGTACCCTGAACATAATCACCAAATGTATGGAAGGTAGTCTGTAATACTCCCAGAAAAGAAGGAAAGGACATGGTCATCTTAGAAGCTCTGAGTCTGGAGCAAATTATATTCTGATCCTCCTTGCATTCAACCTTCTCATGCACATTCAAGTAGACTGACAAATTAAACATCAAGGCCAATCCAAGGGAAAGGTGATATCACCATCTGTATCCTATAGAAATATGGGGAAGGGAACTAATAGCCAGGTGGCAAGAAGAGGGGGGCATGGGAGAGGGCTTAAGAATCTTTTTCTGTCACATGCACTCCCAGATGATCCAGATGCAGGGGGTCCACAGGCCACATGCTTTAAGTAGTATTGCCTCAGAGTACATTAAAACTATTATAATTGTAGAATCCTGGAGCTGGAAGGCCCCCAGAGAATATCGAATTACTTCCAGCAGTCAGAGCCAGAAAAAAAAATAGTGTGGGCCACCATTGGGAGGTAGTAAACAGCATATCACTGAAGGTATTCTCGCAGAAACTAAAAACCCACTTAGCAGGAATATTATGGTAGAATTTCAGATATCTCATAGGGAAGCTAGTCTAGGCGATCTTTCAGACCATTTAAGGTCTAAATGGGAAAAGATAGCAATTCCATTCCCAGAAGTAGAAATAATTCTAAGGTATATTTCAACTTACTAGATCATGAGAATAATGTTTAAAAAAAAAAAGTGAATGCAAACCAAAATAATTCCAAATGTTCTGAGAAACAAAACTATGTACCAATGTCCATGGAGAGAGTCTAGAGGGAAGAGGTTGCTTGGTCTAACTTGAAAGAGCAAGAGAAGAAATGCTACTATGGATGAGTACTTTCTGATCTGTATCTGACAAGCTTAAGAGCTTGATATTAGTCCTCTCCTGCTCCTGCTTTCATCACGGGGAAGAGGCTAGAAAACAGGAGAGCAATGACATGGAGAATGAGTAGGAGTGGGAGCCTGGAGGAATAACACTGGCCTGCAAAGTGAATTACCAATGAAGATATTCCATATATAATATCTATTGAGGGAGGAGCTTCAGCACAATGCCCAAATTTAAGTTTTCTGGGAGCCATGGTAATTGTAATAATTATTAAACATATTCTAGTGACCACAGTAGTGGAAAGGAGGAAAGAGGTTGGAAACCAGTATTTGTGGAGCACTTTGTATATTCTGAGACTTCTACTTTAACCTGCCATTTAATCCTCACAACAGCCCTATGAATAGATATTATTCTAAGGCCCTTTTTAAACATGAGAAAACTGTTAGTATATGGCAGAATTTGAAGTCATGACTCTGATTCTAAAATCCATGCTTTTGTCACCACCTCAAAGTCTCTCGCATTTAATATACACATTAAAATCATCTGAGGAGCTTTTAAAAAATTACCACTGCCCTAGAGGACCTGAATAGAAATTACTGCAAAGAAGACATACAGCTAGCCAATAGACATATTAAAAGATGCTCAGCATCATTAATCATGAGAGAAATACAAATTAAAACCACAATGAGATATCACTTCACACCTGTCAGAATAGCCATCATTAATAAATCAACAAACAACAAGTGTTGGCAAGGATGTCGAGAAAAAGGAACACTCATCCCCTGTTGGTGGGAGTACCAATTGGTGCAGCCACTATAGACAACAGTATGGAGCCTCCTTAAAATATTAAAAATGAAACTATTTTATAACCCACCAATTCCACTCTGGGTTTTTATCTGAAGAAACACTGAACACTAATCTTAAAAGATATATGCACCCCTATGTTCACTGCAGAGCTATTCACAAAAACCAAGAAATGAAAGCAACCTAAGTGCCCATCAATAGACGATTGGTTAAAGAAAGGGTGGTGCATATATACAAGGGAATATTACTTGTCCATAACAAAGAATGAAATCTTAACATTTGCGACAACATGGATGGACCTACTGGGTATTATGCTAAGTGAAATAAGTCAGACAGAGAAAAAGAAATACCATATGATCTCACTGATATGTGACACTAAAGAACAAAATAAAAGAACAAATAAAACAAAAACAGGCCCATGGATACATAAAATAAACTGATGGCTGCCAGATGGGGGGCTGGGTGAAAAATGTGAAGGGATTAAGAAGTACACATTTGTAGTTACAAAATTGTCACAAGGATGTAAAGCACAGCATAGGTAATATAATCAACAATGTTGTAATAACTATGTATAGTGCCAGGTAGGTACTAGACTAATTGGGGTGGGGGGGAGTCAATTCATAAGTTATATAAATGTCTAACCACTGTGCTATATACCTGAAAATAATATAAAATGATATTGAAATCTTTGGAAACATGACAGAATGAAAGACGTCCCCAGATCTCTCCCCTTGACACAGCAATAACCTTAACATCTAAAACTCAACACAAAACACCCAAACTGCACACCAGCACGTCTGAACATGGGATCCGCACATAAGAGTTACCACAGGTCAGAACCACAGGTCAGAACCCCAGGTGTTGGGCGATGGACTGGGAGAAATAAAGAAGATGCCTCTCGCAGCCACCAGAGCTACGTGTAGAAGGAGGGGGAGGGGAGAAGGAACAGCGAGTTCCCTGAACAACCCTGCCTGGGAAAGCTATGAGCCCCACCCGGCTGGCCAGTGGCAGGGCCCAGTAATTAGGACAGAAGGCAGAAAAGCTGGATGGCAGAAAAACAACAGGTGATTTTTACCAGTGGCAGCTGCAAAACCAAGGTTGAGCCTAAGCCCCCAACCCCCAACAAAGAGGGCCCCTTCCCCCATACCTTCCAAGAGTGAACACTGTGAAAACCCAGGGGAATTTGAGTAAATGCTATGTAAACTGTAGCTAACACTGACAGGGACTGAAACTGAATGTAGTGAATGTGATTAAATATCTGTCAGAAAATAAAAAGGCATTTATAAAGCTTTATATAAAGCAGGGACCCAAGAGGCTTAAACGCCACTTCCTGGACAACAAAAGTAAAGGGCCTTCTTTGCAACAGGCTAAAGAGAGACCTTTATATAATAAATTTTCTTTCTGGAAAAACAACAAAATACATTTCCATTAATGTCCAGGTGGAGAAATAGCCCATTCAACACCATAAACAACCGAGGTGACAAGGCATCTCAGAAAGAAACAGAAAAATCTCCAGAAAATAAGCTTACACACATAGAAACATGCAACTTAAATGACAGAGAATTCAGGATGGTACTTCTGGAAAAACTCAGTGAGTTCCAAAACGAGTCATATCAACAATTTCGGGAATTGAAAAAACATCTAGGTGAGCAGAGCAAGGAGATAGAAATCCTCAAAAAGAACCAAATAGAGTTTCTGGAGATGAAGAATACACTGAAACAGGTTAAAAAGAAAATAGCAACCTTGGGAACTAGAGTTGACCAAATGGAGGAAAGAATCAGCGATATCGAAGACAGAAATCTAGAAATAAATCAGAAGAAAGAAGAGAGAAATAAAAGAAAAAATATAATGAAAGAGAAATTCAAGAACTAGCTGATACCATCAGGAGAGGAAACATAATAATAGGCATATCGAAAGCAAGGAAAAAGAACAGGGATTAGAAAGGATTTTCAGGAAATAGTTGATGAGAATTTCCCAAAGCTAAGGAATGAGCTGGAGCTTAAAATTCAAGAAGTCAACAGACAACCCAGTTATCTCAACCCAAAAAGGCCTTCACCAAGACACATTGTATTAAAATGATCAAAAGTCAACAACAAAGACAGAATTCTCAGGGCACCCAGAGAAAAGAAAATGGTAACTTATAAAGGAAAACCCAGTAGATTATCCTCAAACTTCTCCACACAAACCTTACAAGCTAAAAAAAAAAAATCAAATATTTAAACTATTACGTGAAAGGAACTACCAGCCTAGAATAATGTATCCAGCTAAGCTCTCTTTTAAATATGAAAGAGAAATAAAGACCTTCCAGGCATTCAAAAATTGAGAGAATTCTCTACTACGAGGCCTGCACTGCAGGAAATACTGAAAGGGGTCAGCTCACCTAAAACAAAATGACCAAAAAAAAAACCCCAAAACCATAATTAAGAGTAGAGTGACTATCAGGCAAATAGAAGCAGAGGAGTGCAACCCTTACTAAGAACAGGGCATTATAAGCTTAAATAATAAAAAGAGAATTGCTATAGCAAGATAGTAATAAATGCTCAGCATACAAAGGGACAAATTGAGACAACAGTGACTGAAAAGAGGAGGATTCAAAGATCCAAATTTACAAAGAGGAATAGAGATAACGCATGCATAGAAGAAAATGGATGACTGTGTGTGTGTGTGTGTGTGTGTGTGTGTGTAACTATCCTTTACATATTCGTAAAGGTAACCACAAATAGAAGATTCAGAACTGAAGGATATAACATAAAACAAGAAGAACCAGAGGCAAAACCCACAAAAACCAAACAAAATAAAGAAAACAGAAACACATGGATGAGGAAACAATAGAAACACCGAGCTACCAGAAAGCAAAGGATAAAATGGCTATAAGAAGACCTCATATTTCAATAATCGCCCTAAATGTAAATGGACTGAACTCACCAATAAAAAGGCACGGAGTTGCAGAATGAATCAAAAAATAAAATCCAACCATATGCTGCCTCCAGGAGACACATCTCACCTCCAAAGACAAATACAGACTCCAAGAGAAGGGGTGAAAAATGATATTTCAAGCAAATGGCATTCAGAGAAAAGCGGGAGTAGCAGTACTAAGATCAGACAGAATAAATTTTTTTAAAAAAGGTAAAGAAAGATACTGAGAGACACTTCATAACGATAAAGGGAAACATGCACCAGGAAGACATAACAGTTATTAATATCTATGCTCCCAATCAGGGAGCCCCAAAATATGTAAAGCAATTACTAACAGAACTAAAGGGAGAAACAGACCAAAACACTATTTTAGTAGGGGAACTCTATATCCCACTGTCGGATATGGACAGATCATCCAAACAGAAAATAAATAAAGAAATAACATCCTTAAATGACACATTAGATCAACAGGACATAACTGACATTTACAGAGCCTTCCATCCCAAAACAGCTACTTATGCGTTCTTCTCTAGTGCACATGGAACATTCTCAAGAATCAACCACATACGGTGACACAGATAGCCTCAACAAATGTAAGAGGGTCGAAATCATATCAACCATATTTTTTTATCATAATACTTTGAAACTAGAGATCAACTGCCAAAAAAATAATCAGGAAGAATAATAAATACATGGAGATTAAACAGCATGCTACTGAAGAATAACTGGGTTAGAGAAGAAATAGAAACAGAGGTCAAGAGATACATAGAACTACAAAGTGACAGTAATCAAATTGCTTGGTATTGGCAGAAAAACAGACACACAGACCAGTGGAACAGAATCGAGAGTACAGAAGTAAACCATATTTATATGGGCAAATAATTTTCAACGAAAAAGTCAAAAACATACAGTGGAGAAAGGACAGCCTCTGTAATAGATGGTGCTGGGAAAATTGGAAAGCCACCTACAAAACAAAGAAACTAGACTATTGTCTATCACCACACGCCAAAATTAACTCAAAATGGATTAAGGACCTGAATATAAGACCTGAAACAATAAAATAGAAGAAAACATACGAACTCAAGGACCTTGGACTTAAAGAGGATTTTATGAATTTGACCTCAAAAGTAAGGGAAGTAAAAGCAAAAATAAATGAATGGGGCTACATCAAACTAAAAGGTTCTGCTCAGCAAAAGGAATCATCAGCAAGGTAAAGAGACAACCATCTGAATAGGAAAATGTATTTGCAAGCAACGTCTCCGATAAGGGCCTAATATCCAAAATATACAAAGAACTCATACGACTCAATAACAACAAAAATTCAAAACACGGGCAGAGGAACTGAACAGACACTTCTCCCTAGAGGACATACGAATGACCAACAAATATTTGGAAAGATGCTGGACATCGCTAGCTATTAGGGAAATGCAAATCAAAACCACAATGAGATACCATCTCACACTTGTAAAATAATTATAATCAATAGGACAAGTAACAACAAATGTTGGAGAGGATGCGAAGAAAAAGGAACCCTCATACACTGCTGATGGGACTCCAAATTAGTACAGTCAATTTGCTATGGAGGTTACTAAAAAAACTATTAGAAGCAACCAAAATGTCCTACGATAGATGATTGGCTAAAGAAGCTGTGAGATTACACACACACACACACACACACACACACACACACACACACACACACACACACACTGTAGAATATTACTCAGCCATAAGAAGAGACAAAATGCTGCCATTTGTGACAACATGGATGGACCTCAAGATAATCATGCTAAGCGAAGTAAGCCAGACAGAAAAAGTTGAAAATCACATGATATCATTATATGTGGGATATTCACCTAAAAGCAACAAATGAGCAGGACAAACAAACAGAGACTCATGGACATGGACTATAGACTAGTAGTTAGGGGGTCAAATATGTAGTGACAGAAAGAAATCTAACTATGGGAGGTGAACACACAGTGTAAATATATATGTGCCTTACTGTTAAAGTGTACAGATGAAACGTATTGGATTTCGTTAACCAATGTCACCATAAAAAATAAATTAATTTTAAAAACTGAAACATAAGAAAAAGAGTGGTTCTTTCAACTGTATTTTCAAGGTGATATATTGGCATGATTGTTTTTGAGATGTAACATAAGAGATGGCAGTCAACAAGCGATGCCTTTAAAAACAACAGCAGCTTATTCCCCTACCAGCCGACACCACACACATTCCCACACGAGTCCACTCTTTGGCACCCTCTCTTTGATGTTAGAAACAAGGCAGGCCTCTGCACCTCTGCCTTCTCAGGTGGTCTTATTTTTAACATCTTAAAATGAGTCTTTCTTCAAGCATATGCCTCACTCCAGATATCTCGGGTTCCAGCCTCACCTATGTGTAGTGAATCTCTTTTGTGCCCTAAGGGTCTTATTGGTAAAGGGATCAAAGGCTCCCTGTACTTCCCGAGCCTCAGACCAGTTCTACATGTACAACGCCCTTACTGAATTCAAATTTAATTCTTAATTTGAAGGTTATGAGTATCTCTTTTGGACCTCCTATGCTCTTTATTTTCGAGACATGGCTACATTTAGCAAACCAAATAATACCCTCTAATAGAGACAAAATAATTTTACAGTTGTAAAATCCTTATTTTAAAAAAAGGAATTAGTCTTTGCTTTCCCACTGAATTTAGATTACCGAATTCTGACAGATGCTGAACTGAAACAGTATTTTGGGGGCAGTAACTGGAAAAACCACTTTCCTTCACTTCTGTTTCCCTCACTAAATCCAGGCTCAACCATCTACAATAATTGTGCGTGCGTGCGTGCGTGTGTGTCTAGCTCAGATAGCCCAATAGCACTTCCATTGCTTGAAGCTTAGTAGGATGCTAGCTAGTTACGTTTAGCGTCTCTGGTAACTAATCACCATATGAAGGAATGTGATCTTTGATAGGTTCCGTTATGTCCTCGAGCACAGATTAATCCTCTCAAACATTTCTAGACTTCTAGAGGCTCTGGACCAAGTAGAAGGACAGTGATTCCCTGGAAAGAAAATATTGGCTCAGTATAAGAAGGATGGAAAAAACAGGTCCACTTCTTTAAAAAGTTGGTTATTTTCAAGTGTGTAAAGATGAACTGTGATCTCCCTCTAGTGACCAAAAGGAGAGTAGCCGCCAGACTTTTAAATTCCCTTTTTTGTTTGTTTTTAACAGGCTAAGTTTTCAAATGTAAAAATGTTCATATTTATCCTTACACACACACACAACATGTGTACATGTCTCTCTTTGTTTCTCTATAACAGAACACAGATAAATTATGGATGACATAATTTGGATACCAGATACATATATACAAATTGCTTTATTGCTAAGTGCAGGCTGCCTTGTAAAATATTAAAATCTTGGGACATGTTTGGTAAACTGGTATCTGCAAGAAGAGGAAATTTGACCTGAGAAATCGACTGAATGAATTTACATTGGTGGATGAGTTTTATGAAATGCTTAGAATCAGATTATACTACAGATTTTCTTTTTGTTTCTCCTGTGTCCACTAAGAGCTTTCTACTGGACAGTATGTTCTCTCTATTGTTTTAAAAGTTATGATTTTTAAAAAATATTCTATGTTGTTTGCCGGTACGATCATACCATGTTTATTTATTTTTCTAATTTCTTCAAGATATTAATACCTATAACTTCTCCGTAATAAAACAAGAAGTTCGGTATGCTCTCAAATTAATTTAGTTGCCTCTCATCCCCATTATTAATACGGTCTATAATTTTAGTTATGGATTATAATGATATACGTTCACTTTTTCTCCTCTTTAGTCCTGAAATTATTTTTATTTTATTTTTAAGGCATCAATAAACTTAGCAAAGAAATTTGATCATTCCAACTTGTTGTGTTTCTAGAACTATTGTTTGGATTTGTTTCTATTATGATCGTGTGCTTTTTAAAAAATATAATTATTTTAATTAGTTTCAAGTATACAGGACATTATTTAGACATCTATATAGTTCGTAAAACGATTCCCCAATTGCTCTTTATCTGTCCTTCAACTCTAAATGATAGTTTTGATGGATAAATTATTCCTGGTTGTAGATCCTGGGTCTTCATCCTATCAAATATTTTTTACCAAGCCCTTCTGTACTGCATAATTTCTTTTGAGAAATCAGCTGCCAGTCTTACGGGTATTCCCTTATAAGTAACTGTTTTTCTCTTGCTGCTTTTAATAGACTTTCTTTGTATTTAACCTCTAGCGTTTTAATTATGATGTGTCTTGGTCTGGGCCTCTTTGGATCCCTGATTTTTGGAAATCTCTGAGCTTCCTGGAATCTTATGTCCATTTCCTTCACCAGATTCGGGAAGTTTTCCATCATTATTTCTTCAAACAGCTGTTCAACATCTTGATTTTCTTCAAGTATGCCGATCAGACGGATATTTGGACCCTTAATAGTGTCCCATATGCTCCTTAAATTACTTTTATAGTCTTGGCATCTTATCTCTTGCCATTCTGATTGCGTATCCTTGGCTTTCCCATCCTCTAGATACGGCATATGATCTTTTTCTTTATTCATTTGGTTTATTCCTTTTGTTTATTCCATTTAATATACTTCTCATCTCAGATAATGTGTTCTTCATTTCAGACTGGTTCTCTTTTATAATTTTCATTTCTGTTTTTTAATCTCTTTGTTGAAGTTCTCACTGAATTCATCTATACTTCCCATAAGTTCATTGAGCAGCTTTGTAACCAGTGTTTTGAACTCTGCATCTGTTAGATTACTTTACTCCATTATATCTGGATGTCTGTTCTGTTCTCTCACATGGTTTCTGCTTCTTTGTCTTCCTATTTTGGCTGCCTTTCCATGTCTGATTCTATGTACTGAGCAAAGTTCCTAATTCTCCCGGTCTTATTAGCGTGGATTTGTGAAGTAGGTGTCCAGTGGCACAGTCCTGAGAGGTGTTCAACTGCAGGCCAATTTTAGCCCAAGCTGCTGCCTCTCCAGGGCCACCTGTTAAGATTCAGCAAGCAATTCACAGATGCTGTGCTTACAGTTGCCTCAAAAGGCCACACCAGAATCCGAGGCCAGCTGCCTCCAGTGTGAGTCCAGGTCCTGCTCAGAAAGGGGCACCTGACTCGCTGAGGATATACCTGGATGTGGCTTGAGTTGGGGGAGGAGTCAGGGAATCCTCTGGGCGGAGCAACCTCTGTTATCCAGTTTGATGACAGTCACCGCTGTGGCGGCGCTGTGTCTGGCGAACTGGTATGGGGCGGGGGGCTCAACAGGGAACAATGGATACGGCCGGCACTTCTGTACCAAGCGAGTCTCTCCTCGACCCTCACTCCAGCAGTGTCTCCCTGTAAGTCCCTGGTGCCCCCTGCGTGCAGCCGAATCGGCACTGGTGCTCAGAGTGAGCAGGTCTGTCACCGCGAAAATCCTCTCGCAGAAACAGCCCCTTGAAGAGGCGTAAGGCGCCTGCTGCTGCTGCTGTCGTCGCCGCTGCAGCCTCCGACTCACTCAGCCGCTCGAAACCGGGCAGCCCCACGTCCTCACCTCATCCTACCTTCTGCCGTTGCAGGGTGATTTTTTGGATTTCTCCTAGTTGTATGGCTTGTTCATCTAGATCCCAGGTGATTTTTCTTTGCTGCTGCTCCTTGTTTTTGTCACAACTTTGATTTGGTCGCCAGAGGGATGAACGAAGCCTCTATGATCTACGCCATTTTGTTTTTGATTGTGTACTTCTGATCGAGTTTTCAGTGTGAGTTTTGTGTTGCAAACCCCCAAGGACAAGTATCCAAAAGAATATTTGTATTATTCACTCACATTTAAATAACAATTTGGCTAGATAAAAAACTCTTGGCTCAAAGTTCTTTTCTTTAATATTTAAAAAAATGATTGCCACATTGCTTTCTTACATCCAGAATACTATTTAAAAAGTCAGATATCAATCTAACCCCAATTCCTTTATTGTTCTATTCTTTTTGAATGGCTCATTTAGGCTGGTTGAATTTTTTAAATTACTACAAATTACTTTTAGAGCAGCTGTAGATTTATCTAAAAATTGAGTTCGAAGTGGAATTCTCATATATCCCACATGTCACCCCATACACGCAGGTTCCACACTATTATTAAAATCTTACAACAGTGCAGTACATTTGTTATAATTTATGAGGCAACATTGATGCATTATTATTAGCTCAAGTTCATTGTTTACATTAGGGCTATCTCTTGGGTTATGTATTCTATGGGTTTTGACAAAGGTATATTACCCACCATTATAGCACCATGCAGAATAGTTTCACAGCCCTAAAAATACTATGCTCCACCTATTTCTCTCTGCCTCTCTCTTCCCATTGCCATCATCATCACTATCACCATTACTATCAACATCATCATCCTCATCATCACTGCCATCATCATCATCACCATAAACATGATCTTCATCATCACTATTACCATCACCATCACAATTATCCACATCATCATCTTCATGATCGAGAGTCTCCATAATAACCACAATCACCATCATCATCACCATCATCAGCAGCAGCAGATCACCTTTATCATTCACAGCATGATCCTCACCATCATTATCATGATCACCAACATCATCATTATTTTCATCATAACCATCATCATCCTTATCATCAGTTCCCCTCACCATAATCTTCATAATTACTATCACTATCTGTTATGGGACTGAATTGTGCTCCCCCAAATGTATATGTTGAAGACCTAATCCTAAATGAGACTGTAGTTAGAGATAGGGTCTTTAAGGAGGTAATTAGGTTAAATGAGGTCATAAAGGTGGGACTCTTTTTATTTGACTTGTGCCCTGATGAGAAAAGGAAGAGAAACCAGAGCTCGCTCTTCTCTGCTCACGCACAGAGAAAATGTCATGTGAGGAAATAGTGAAAAGGCTCCATCTGCAAGCTGAGGAGAGAGGCCTGACTAGGAACTAGCCCTGCTGGCACTCTGGTCTTAGGCTCCTAGCCTCCAGAACTGTTATAAAATAAATTTCTGTTGTTTAAGTCACCCAGTCTGTGGCCCAAGCAAACAAATATGATCATGATCACTTTTTTCAGCTAAACAACCACAATTGTCACTTTCATCACCAGCACCATCACCATTTTCATCTTCACCACACTAATAATCACCATCCTCATCATCACCCTTAGCATATCATCTTCATTACCACCACCATCATATTTAGGACCATGATCACATTTATCATTACATTATTACCATTTCCTGACCACCACATTATTGTCACCATCATCCACCATCGTTTTTATATTTACTATTACCATCGACCTCCTCACCGTTATCACCATAGTCATCATCATCACAATCAGCATTAACTTCATCATCTCCATAGCCATCACCATTATCATCATGATTATCACAAATATCATCAAAATCATCATCATCACCATTATCATCATCATCAACATATTTCCCCATATTTCTCACCATCCTGGCTAGCATCATCACTAATATGTACATTGACATCTTTTCACCATCTTTATTGTCACCATAATCTTTATTACTTTCACATTCATTTTCACATTCTTATCATTATTCCTACCAATGAAATCACCATCATCATCAACAGCATCAACATTATCACTATGATTATCAACATGTCCCTCATCATCTTCCATATCATTGCCATCTTCCTGTCACCACCATCATAAACTTCATCATCAGTATGATCCTCACTATTAACTCATCAGTGTGCTCCTCACCATTCTAACCACAGTCATCTTCATCAGTATCATCACTATCATCATTGTTACCAGCTTCATTATCAGAAACATTTTCCTCACCATCTTCACAAACAATTTCACCATCACTATCACCGATCATCATCTTTATAAACATCATGAACCATTATCATCACCACTTTTATCACTTTTATCAACAATGTCAACATAATCAGTACCTTCATTGTTACCATCGTCATCATGCTAATTAATCTCATCATCATTTGCATCATCACCATCATCATCAGTTATTATTACCATTTGTATAACATCGTCATTCTCAACATCACCATCATCATCAACACCATTATCATTACCACCATTAATGTCATGGTCATCATCATCATCACCATTCTCATCACAATTATCATCATTCCATTATTATCTATAATATCTCCAAAATCACTATTATTGCCCCCACCATGATGAAAGTCATCATCCTCATTTCATCACCACCATCATCATCATTTTCATCATCTCCATATTCCTCACATTAGCATCACCATTACCTTTCTATTTAGCATCACCATCATTTTCATCACCTTTGCACTCTTCATCACCATCATCATCAACAACATTCAAATCGTCATTTCTCAAGTGAGCGCTGTGCTTGCCTCCTCTCACAACTACTTAAAAAGTACAACTAAACCACAGAATGGCCATCATTGGGAGTCTCCTGAAGTCTAGCTGAACAGAAATCCTACAACTGCGGACACATAGAAGAGGCCACTTGGATACTGGTAGGAAGAGTGGAGATGCAGAATGAGCTGGTTCCACTCCAGTGTGTGATGGTTGAGAATCAGGAGGGATAGCTTAGCTGCGGAGATACTCCCAGGGGAGAAAGGGGTCCCACCCCACATTGAGATCCCCAACCCAGAGTTCCGCTGCCAGGAAGAGAAGTTCCCACAATTTCTGGCTGTGAAAACCAGCGGAGATTGTAGCTGAGTGAGAAGGAGGGTGGCTGGAGTTGCAGACATTTCTCTTAAGGGGTCTGTGTGCACGGACTTACTTGCTGATGGACTCACTCACTCTGAGCTCCAGTGCTGTGGCATCACGCAAAAGACACCAGGGACATGTAAAGAGGAACTGATTGGTCTGACTTCATGGCAAGGGCTGGAGGGATAGCTTTCTCCCAGACAGAAGTGCTGGCAGATGGCATTGTCCTTTATTGAGCAGTTGGCTGCCATATCAGAGTTCCGTCAACCAAGCTAAAACAGGTGGTGAAAACCCAGTTGATTCCCAGAGACTCTGTCCCACCCAAATTGTGGCCCACCTGAGCCACTTCCAGTGGCTTTTCTATAAAAATGGCCTGCTGTGGCTCAAGCTACTAACTTTCCTAAGATTTCTCACAGTTTCATAAAACCTAAAGAGCAGCATCTGATCTCAGCATGCACGGTTATTCTTGCTGAACATCCCCAAGCCTGGCACTAGTGGAAGCTGGCCTTGTTCACAACTTGGCCTTTTGAGGCACAACCAAGCCCAGCATGGGTGGCATATATCTGCAGCTTGCGTGATACTTTATGCCACGTGGCCCCAGGTAGGACACAGGCTGCAGCTGAACTTGGAAGGGAGTACCAAAAAGTAGAGAAAGAGAAAGAGAAGGAAACTTTATTTAAAGAAACAATGTCTAAAAATTTCCCAAATCTAGAAAGAGAAATGGACATCAATTTCATAAAGCTCTGATACTGGAGTGATCTAAAATGGTCTATATTGAGACACATTGACACACATTATAAAAAGTCGAAGGCTATGAGAGAATTTTGAAAGGAGCCAGAGAAAAGTGACTTGTTACATACAAGGGCATTTCCATAAGACAATTAGTAAATTTCTCAGAAGGAACCTTAAAAATAGAGGACAGTTGGGGGTGATGTATTCAAACTACTGAAAGAGAAAAAACTTCCTACAAATAATCATTTAACTGGTAAAACCGTCATTTAAGAATGAAGGAGAGACCTAAATATCCCACTGTCAGATATGGACAGATCATCCAACAGACACATTAGACCAACTGGACATAACTGACATTTACAGAGCCTTTCATCCCAAACAGCCACTTATACATTCCCCTCTAGTGCACATGGAACATTCTCAAGGATTGACCACATACAGGGACACAGAGATAACCTCAACAAATATAAGAGGGTGGAAATCATACCAAACATATTCTCTGATCATAATGCTTTGAAGTTGGAGATCAACTGTAAACAGAACGCAGGAAGAACCACAAATACATGGTGATTAAACAACATGCTACTGAAGAATTACTCAGACAGAGAAGAAATAAAAAGAGAGATCAAGAGATACATAGAAATGAGTGGTGATGATAGTACAACATATCAAAACATTTGAGACAAGGCAAAAAGCGGTCATAAGAGGAAAGTTCATATCATTATAGGCCTATCTCCAGAAACATGAATGAGCCCATATAAACAACCTAACACTTCATCTTAAAAAAAAAAAACTAGAAAAGGAAGAACAAATGAAGACGAAAAGAAAGAAGTAATCCAAATCAGAGCAGAATTAAATGAAATCGAAAAGAAAAAAAAATAACTGCAATAAAGAGCTGGTTATTGAGAAGGTTAAAAAATTGACAAACCCCTGGATAGACTCATTAAAGAAAAAAGAGAAAGAACACAAATAAACAAAATCAGGGATGAAAGAGGAGAAATGACGACAGACATGGCAAAAACAAAAGATAATACAAGAATACTATGAAAAAGTATATGACACCAAATTTAATGACCTCGCAAAAATGGACCAGTACTTTAGAAAAATACAACTTTCTTAGACTGAATCAAGAAGAATGGAAAAATATAAAACACCGATCAACAGTATGGAAATTGAAACACTTATCAAAAACCTACCAAAAGATAAAAGTCGAGGACCAGATGGCTTCACCAGTGAATTCTACCAAACATTCAAAAAAGATTTAATAACTCTTCTTCTCAAGCTCTGCCCAAAATTCAGAAGCAACACTTCTTAAAACATTCTATGAGGCCAATATTACCCTGAAACCCAAACCTGTTAAAGATAGCACACACAAAAAAGAAAGAAAGAAAGAAAGAAAGAAAGAAAGAAAGAAAGAAAGAAAGAAAGAAAGAAAGAAAGAAAGAAAGAAAGAAAGAAAGAAAGGAAAATTATAGTCCGATATCGGTCATGAACACAGATGCAAAAATTCTAAGTAAGATACTAGCAAACAGAATACAGTAACATATTTAAAAGATTATACACCACGTCAAGTGGGCTTCATTTGATAAACCACACAAACTAATTAAAAAATAAGGATCATGTGACCATAGAAATAGATGCAGAAAAAGCCTTCGAAAAGACACAGCATCCCTTTATGATCAAAACACTGAACAAAATCAGTATAGGAGGAAAGTACCTTAACGAAATAAAGGTCATATGTGAAAAACCCTCAACAAACATTATAGTCAATGGTAAAAAACTAAAAACCTTCCCTCTAAGATCAGGAACAAGGCAAGGCTGTCCACTATCGCCACTGTTATTCAATATAACATTGGAGGTCCTAACAAGTGCAATCGGGCAAGAGAAAGACATAAAAGTAATCCAAATAGGGAACAAAGAAATCAAACTGTCACTATTTGTGGATGACATGATTCTCTATATAGAAAATTCCAAATACTCCACAAGAACACTATTAGAAACAGCAAGCAAATACAGTAAAGTTTCTGGATACAAAATCAATGTTCAAAAATTCTTAGCATTCCTATACTCTAATAATGAAGTGTCAGAAAAGGAAATGAGAAAAAATAATTCATTTTGTAATTGCAACAAAAAGAATAAAATACCTAGGAATAAATCTAAAGAAACAAGTGAAGGACCTATATAATAAAAACTGCAAGACCCTGTTAAAAGAAATCGAAGAAGATACAAAGAAATAGAAAGATATACCATGTTCTTGGATTGGAAGCTCACCATAGTTAAAATGACAATATCACCTCAAGCATTAAACAGATTTAATGCAATCCCCATCAAAATCCCATTGGCATTTTTTAAAGAAATAGAACAAAAAAATCATCAGATTTGTATGGAAGCACAAAAGACCCCAAATCGCTAATGCCATCTTTAGTAAAAAGAACAAGGCTGGAGGCATCACTCTGTCTGACTTCAAATTATACAGCACAGAGACAGTAATCAAAACGACATGGCATTGGCAGCAAAACAGACACACAAACCAGTGGAACAGAATCCAGAGTCCAGAAGTAAACCCCTATTTAAATGGGCAAATAATTTTCGACAAAGAGGCCAAAAACATACAGTGGAGAAAAGAAAGCCTCTACAATAAATGGTGCTGGGAAAATTGGAAAGCCACCTACAAAACGAGGAAACTAGACTGTTGTCTATCGCCACATGCCAAAATTAACTCAAAATGAATTAAGGACCTGAATATAAGACTTGAAACAATAAAATGCATAGAAGAAAACATAGGAACGAAACTCAAGGACCTTGGACGTAAAGAAGATTTTTTGAATTTGGCCTCAAAGGCAAGGGCAGTAAAAGCAAAAATAAATGAATGGAACTACATCAAACTAAAAAGCTTCTGCACAGCAAAAGAAATCATCAACAAGGTAAAGAGACAGCCATCCAAATGGGAAATATATATTTGCAAGCAATGCCTCCGCGTAAGGGCCTAATATCCAAAATATACAATGAACTCATACGACTCAATAACAACAAAAAAATCAAACGATCCAATCAAAAAACGAGCAGAGGATTCAAACAGACACTTCTCCCTAGAGGACATACACATACAAATGGCCAACACATATCTGAGAAGATGCTCAACATCACTAGCTCTTAGGGAAATACAAATCAAAACCACATCAAGATACCATTTCACACCTGTTAGAAGGACAAGTAATAACAAATGCTCGAGAGGATGCGGAGAAAAAGGAACCCTCATACATTGCTGGTTGTACTGCAAATCGGTACAGCTACTATGGAAAACAGTATGGAGGTTCCTCAAAAAACTAAGAATTGATCTACCACATGATCCAGCAATCCCTCTACTGGGTATTTACCCCCAAAGTCTTGAAAACCCATATCCCAAAAGGTATTTGCACACCGATGTTCATAGCAGCATATTCACAGTGGTTAGGACATGGAAGCAACCGAAGTGTCCTACGATAGATGATTGGATAAAGAAGTGGTGGTACATATATAAAGTAGAATATTACTCAGCCATAAGAAGAGATGAAATACTGCCATTTGCGACAACATGGATCAACCTCAAGATAATCATGCTAAGCGAAATAAGCCGGACAGAAAAAGTTGAAAATCACATGATATCACTTATATGTGGGATATAAACCTAAAACCAACAAATGAGCAGGACACGCAATCAGAGACTCATGGACATGGACAATAGACTAGTGGTTACCAGAGTGTTGGGGGTGGGGGGAGAAGGGAGGTAGATGGGGTAAAGGGGGTCAAATATGTGGTGACAGAAAGAAATCTAACTGTGATAAATGAACACACAGTGTAAATATATATGTGCCTTACTGTTAAAGTGTACAGCTGAAACTTATAGGATTCTTTAACCAATGTCACCATGAAAAAATAAATAATATTAAATTAAATTAAATTAGATTTAAAAAGCATTGAGATACCGCCTCACACCTGTCAGAAGGGCTATCATCAATAAATCAGAAAACAATAATGTTGGCCAGGATGCAGAGAAAAGGGAACCCTCATACAATGTTGGTGGGATTGCAAATTGGCACATCTGCTATGGAAAACTGCGTGGAGATTTCTCAAAAAATTAAAAATGGATATACCTGTGACCCAGCAATTGCACTTCTGAGTATTTATCCAAAGAAAAACAAAACAATTTGTAAAGATCTATGCACTTCAGTATTCATGGCAGCACAATTTAGAGTAGCCAAGATATAGAAGCAACCTAAATGCCCATCAACAGATGATTGGATAAAGAAATTATGGTTCATATATACAATGGAATATTACTCAGCCAATAAAAAAATGAAATTCTACCATTTGCAATGACATGGATGGGCCTAGAGGTTATTACGCGGAGTGAAATAAGTCAGACAGAGAAAGATAAATACCACATATCACTTATATGCGGAATCTAAGGAACAAAAAGAATAAACTAATCAAAATTAGACTCACAAATATAGTGGACAATTTGATGATGGACAGAGGGGAGGGGTTGGGGAGCTGAGACAATGGGGCAGAGAGTTAAAGAAGTACAGATTAGTAGTTGATAGTTGGTCACAGGGATAGGGAGCATGGCAGAGGGATGCAGTTAGCATTAATATGATGCCTAGGTGGAGGGTCAGGGGAGGGAGAGAGCAATTGGGGCATCATTTTATGAACTATATAGATGTCTAACCATTATACTGTATACTTGAAACTAATTTAAGTAAATAAATTCTAAAAAGAAAGAAAGAAAGAAATCCAACTATAGGAGGTGAACACATAATGTAACTATATATATGCTTTACTGGTAAAATGTACAGCTGAAACTTACTGGCTTTTGTTAACCATAAAAGAAAAAAATTTTTAAAAAGAAACATGCAAAAGGCAGTTTAAATATTCATAAAACTGGCAATTGTTCAAAAGCATTTATGTAAGACATTAACATGAACAGAAAAGACAAACTGAAATTTCACCAAACCTCTGTGAGGGAGGAGTATCATTTTTTAAATGTGAATTAGAAAATTTGAAGAGGTTCATTTAGCACACTCTAAGCAGAGAGGGTGGGAACACTGCTATTTGTTTTTTTGTTGCTATCAAGAAGACTGACTTTTGAGAACATGGAACGACATAGCCGTCTCACAGTTCTCCAATAAACTACTGCTTATAAAGAAGTGAAAGCTGAAGAAATGTGAAGAGGATTTATTGAGGTTGATTGCTTTCAACCATATCCTTTCAGCACCATAATTTTATTTCATTTATCACTTTAATATAATAAGGCTAGTGTTTTTCTTCTATGTATTCTAAAGGCAATGAGGAAGAAACGGTAGATTATAGTAGAGCTTATTTTATTAGGAAAAACAAATTCATACTTTCTGGTTATGCTTTACATCAGAAATATCAAGTACTGTAAAACTGACCCACTATTTAAAAAGGTCTTACAAAGAGAAAGAAAAGGTTATGTAATATGATTTAATTATTATTCAGTAAAATTGTTATATCTAATATTGAAAAGGCCTTAATTTATTTAAAATTTCCAGTTATTTTTGGTTTACTTTTCTTCACTTTTGGCTAGTCCACACAAAATCAATTAAGATTAAATAGGAGTGAATAGAGATTTTCACGTCCCAGGCAAAAGGTGCCTGCAAGCCTATAAGTCTATTATGTAGATTATCATTTTTTTATTGTGGTAAACTATAAATAGTATAAAATATACTATTTGGTAGACTATCATTTTTATATCAATTGCAATTACAGAGAAATTGACCTACATCACACATAAATCATAAGCTACCATGTATTCTTTCCTTAGCACGCTTCCTGAATTCAGCAGTTGGCTTGTCAAGGCCAACGACCAACCATCCATAAATATATTTGACCCAATCATCATCATTTTTTTAAAACTCCAAAAACTTTTCATGTTGATGACGATGGAATACTTCTAAATTTCTTACATGATTTATTCTTGGTAGAAAAATGTCAGAGACTATGTTTAAAATATCTAAGACCATTTTGAATGCTGAAACCAAAAGCAGCCATAGGAGGAGAACACGTTAATTCAGGATTCCTAGTGAAAGACTTTACTTAATTAGTGTTTAATCTGGGGCAGAAAGTATCAAATACATGAGGAAAGAAATTTCTCAGGTACGTTCAAGTACACCAGGTGCCTATTTGTTAAAATACATTTATCCCTAGTTAGGCATGAAATAAATAATGAAATAACCTCTTTTGAACAGCAACCTAGTTCTCATTGCTATACATTCCAAGGGCAACCCAAAACTTTGGGGTGTGATGAATATGCTTGTTGTTTTGATTGTGGTAATAATTTCTCAGGAGAAATATATTTACCAAATTGTACACTTAAAATAGGACAGTTTATCTTCTGTCAATTATACCTCTTTTAATAAAGCTTTTTTTTAAAAAAAAGCACCTTGTCTGGCTGAGGCAAAACAACCAAGGGGAAAATGATTAAATGGTCGTGGCTAGCAAGAGCCAGATCTTGTTCATTGCTGGCCATGCTTGGTAATTATTTTTATTCTAATTTCAGTGGGAAATCATTGGAGCGTTTCAGTCAGGGAACTGATCTGGTTTGAGTGATGGAAGACACTAGAATCACAAATATGTGAAATTGAATGAGACATCCACCTAAATCCAGATGCTCTTAAGAGAGGGGTCCATGGGTTTCCCTAAAGTTCCAGAAGTATCTGCTAATTGGTGAATGTGCACATGTATGTATTTTTAAAAATTAATTTTCATACTATTCATCAGTTTCTCAAAAAGGTCCTTGACTATAAAATTTTAGGAAACTCTCATTTATTTGACCCACATATTAGCTGAAGAAATAGAAATGTCGAGAAGTAAAATGATTTGTTCAAAATCAGAGGTGGCAGATTGATGAGGTCATAAGGGTTTTATGGTGCTGACTACCCTCTCTGCCCTGTTCCCACCTCCCTCCTCCCTCTCCCACAACTGCAGATTCACAAAACATAGTCATGATGAGCTGGCATGCAGCACACTAATCCAATGTCTGCTGGATCCTGACCTGCTCACTCACATCAACAGGAGAGTGTGTGCCAAGATTATGGTTCATAAGAGGTGATAAGCCAGTACAACTATTGGAAAACAGTCTCTTCTAATTCTTTCTTTAAACATGTAGAACTTTCTAAATCACCTACGTGTTTATTACTATTAAAGTCACAAAAAACAATACATCATTAATGATAATAAACTATTCATCTCTGAATATTACCCCGAGCCTGCCCTGAATGATAGACTGAAAGAATAATATAGAATTGCATTTGAGAACTGTGGTTTTCTTCTGTGAAGAGATGGCAAATGTGTCCATGCTTGATCCTTCCCAACAGATTTCAATTAGGTGTAAATAAAACTGCTGAACTAGAAGGCCCTACAGCAAAGTATCTTTCACAAAGGAAGTTTCACAGCATCTTTTAGAGATTCCGATGTAGGACAATAGAAGGTCCATTCCTCAGCAATCTAGGCAGACAAACAGGATCACCTTGAATTCTTTGCTAGCTCTAGGGTTTGTGAAAATACCCGGCTTTAGAACGCCTCAGGTTACTGAAATAATTCTGCCTTCTTTTGCTCAATCTTGAGCACTAAGAACATAGCTATAATACTAACCAGAGCCTGATGAACCCATGATTTCTACCAAACCTCCTTGGCACCAGTATAAACTGGATGAACATTTCAGAAAGTCATGCTCGTAGAAATCAAGGGGGTAAAACACAAAGTACAGTTACAATCCATACCTGTCAGACACGTGAAATCGGCTCTAGAAAAAGTGGCCTTTTTTTGTGCTGAGTTTGGTGGTGTTGAAACTTACCAAATAGGCTAATATTTCCAAGGGCACAGGCAGAAAACCCTCATGATCATCGTAATGAACAACTACAGTAACAGAGTAGACACAGACACGGTGCCTAACCAGATCTTAACAGGAAGCTCAGTGAGAGACCTACCTTGAAAAAGGCACCTATCCTACAGAGGAGAGTTAACACAGAATCAAAGTACAACTGAGAAGTTGTATTACATACGTAACAGGTGCAAGATCAGCATCTGATCTTCATCTATGCTTGAGCTCTGGGTCCACCTCACTGCAGAGCCACACGCTCTTCAGTTTTCTTACAAAACTGTGGCTTGAAAAGGAAAGAAAGTGTTGTTGGATACCTTTGCCACAAATACAAATCAATTTCTCTAACGATTCATCATATATGGTCATGGGGAAGGGGAGTGTGGCATAAGGAATGTAGTCAGCAGAAATGTAATGTCTATGTGTAGAGCCAGAGAGGTGATAGAGTAATTGGGGTGATCATTTCATAAACTATATAAATGTATAACTAATGTACTATATACTTGAAACTAATAATAAAATAAAATGCTAAAAAAAAAAGATTCATCATTTAAAACAGAAAAAGACACCAGTCTTTTTCTAGCTCTGTAAAAGAAACCCCCCCTCCACCCCGACCACTACACACCTTTGGGAGAAATAAGCCTCAGGCTCGAGACGGTCTGGATTTTATCCTGCAGACCCACTGTGATGTAATCTACTGACCATTTAGTGACATCACGTGGTAAATTGCTGGGATTCAGGCTGTGGCCAAAGATACTGCTCAGCCTTTCTGCTTACCTTGTCCACTGTCCTCAGGGTTAATGAAATAAACAAGCCATCAGCCCCACATCCAGGGATACAGAAATGTTCTCCCACTCTGTCGCTCAGCGATTCCGATGAGGGATGAGTTTCCTGACACTAGCTTTGAGTTTTGTTTGTTTGTTTGTTTGTTTATGGTGACATTGGTTAAAGAAATCCGATAAGTTTCAGCTGTACGTTTTATTTTATTTTATTTTTTAGTTGTAATAGTTTTTAAAAAATGTTTTATGGTGACATTGGTTAACGAAATCCAAGAAGTTTCAGCTATATACATTAACAATGAGGCATGTGTATGTATACATATACACATACATACACACACATATGTGTGTGTGTGTGTGTATATATACACATACATTCATACATATTCATATATATATGTATATATATATACATACATACACACACACATACACTGTGTTCACCTCTCATAGTTAGATTTCTTTCTGTCACCACATATTTGACCCCCTTTACCCCATCTACCTCCCCCTCTCCCTCCCCCTTACCCTCTGGTAACCACTAGTCTATTGTCCATGTCCATGAGTCTCTGATTGTTTGTCCTGCTCATTTGTTGGTTTTAGGTTTATATCCCACATATAAGTGATATCATGTGATTTTCAACTTTTTCTGTCCGGCTTATTTCGCTTAGCATGATTATCTTGAGGCTGATCCATGTTGTCTCAAATGGCAGTATTTCATCTCTTCTTATGGCTGAGTAATATTTCATTGTATATATGCACCACAGCTTCTTTAGCCAATCATCTGCTGTAAGACACTTTGGTTGCTTCCATGTCCTGGCCACCGTGAATAATGCCGCTATGAACATCAGTGTGCGAATATCTTTTCGGAAATGAGTTTCAAGTCAGTTTGGGTTTTGTACATCACTGGCACTCAAGTAGCTATGAGCAGCTTACAGAACTGGGCAGAGACAGTTAACATGATATGCAAGGACCAATTTATACACGTATTCCAAAAAGATCCATTTTCTAGAGGCATGTGCACTTAGTATATGTAGCTAGAGACCTATTTGTTCAAAGGGCAAAGGTCTTAAACCATATCCTAATTACATAAAGCACCAAGATAATTCTGGCCTTAAACCTGGATGATTCCACACTGCCAAAATACAACAATGACACAGCACCACCTGCGTCAGAACTGGAGGAGAAATGACTATTTCTCAGTGGCTAAAGATTTAACAGAGTAACATCAGTGAGAAGCACAGGATATTCCCTTTCATTGCAACTTCCATCCCCCAGATCTCCACAGGGTTCTCCCCGTCACTTCCTTCAGGTCTTTGTCACCTTCTCGGTGAGTCCTTTGTTGCGCGATCCACCCAAGTGTGCAAATCCCCACACCCTCCCCATACTCTGTTCCTCGCCCTGCTTTGGTTTGCTGCATAGCACTTATCATTACCTATCAGACGTTCATGCTGTAATTTTTTTTTTTAGTCTCCCCCACTAGAATGTGAGCCCCATCTGAGCAGGCACTTTTTTGCCTTTTTCATGGCTGTATTTCCAGCATTAAGAACAGTGCCTGGCACATAGGAGGTGTTCTGCAAATCATGAAAGTCATCACTGGCCACCAGCCCTAATGTTTACGCCATGACCACAGGTTACCCTGTAGGGTGATTGTTTAGTGTGTGTCTTTCAGAATTTGATTCCACATATTTACATTTTCATAAAAGGGATCGTTAAAAATAGATACACTACACTTTAATTAAGCTGTTAAATATTTCTGCAATACTTCAAACAAAATCAGCTGTCTCCAGTCCTAAATAGAGATGCAACCAATTACAGGCCTGTAAACGGAACCATAATCAACACTTTTAGTTTGGTATTTTCATCCGTAATCTCAATAACATACTCAAAATGGAATTGCTTTATCTGTTTTGCTCAGCATAGTTGTTTGGAGGGATCTTTTTAGCTCTTTAACATGGACCATTTTAAACAAAGCAGGTAGAACAATATAACAAAAATCTACGTATCGACCACCTTCAATAACAATCGACATTTTGTCAATTGTTTTTATTTGTATTTTTTGATGGCATATTTCAAGGCATATTCCAGATATCATATGACTTCACACTTAAACAAATCCACAGAAGTTATTTCCTCCATATGCTCTACTGTACCATAAATGCCAGCAAATAGGACATTTTTTAAAAAATCACTAAAATACCATTGTTACGTCTAACAAAAATTACAATTATTCCCTAATGCCACATGAAAAAAAAATCCATGTCTAATGAAACTGTTTCACCTATAGATAGATCTCTTAGATTTGATTTGCTCTTATTAGGAGCCAAACAAGTATTGTACACAGAATTGACTGAAATATGACTTCATCCTCTTTTAATCAATACAGCCCTCCCCCTTTCTTTCTTGGCCATTTTTTGCCTTTGATGAAAAGTCTAGATTATTTGTCCCATAGAATTACCAACCTTCTGGATGGCTCTGTATGCATCTCTCTGCTGGCCATGTTCCATTAAGAAACAGAATGTCCTGTAGTGAGATATATGGACTTGGGTATATTCAGGCTCAATCACATCAGCAAGAACATGACATAGTTGATGCTCTGTACTCCTATTGTTGCAGGAAGCGACACCCAACAGAGGAATTTGGACACTCAGACAACTTTGTTAGAGGAAGGAGAATTTATTAGGCCGGTGGAGAGCGTGAGGCTTAACAGCCTTAAAGCACGAGCTCTCCTGGGTTAGATTTATTACAGCTTATATGCCTCTGCAATGTCCATGCAAGGGGCGCGTGATTCCTCTGTCTGAGGTTCTACGTGCACTTCAGTGACTCAGGATGGGGAGGGGGAGCTTTGGGTGGGGGGCTGCAAGGGGAGAGGAATTTCCAGACCACTGGTCTTATCTATTTACAGGTCATGTTGCCTTGTGGAACTCGCGGCCTTGGCATTATCAACATTGTTATAGGATTCTTGGAGAGACAGGACACTGAGGTTATAAACAGAAAGTAGCACTTATTGATGCCAGCACTGGCTCAGCCGATTCCTATCCAAAGGCTGAGCCCCAATTGTAACATAACATGCAGTTTTGCACAGTCTTGTTATTCCTACACCGCTACAGAGGTACAGAAGAACATTAGTTGCATAGCAAGCTATGAATCAACAGATGTGAGCTGGAGAGTCCTTGAGGTGGGGGAGGTAGCTATGGGAAAACATGTTAGCTGGAGAGCACTGGAGGTGGGGAGAGGGCAGTCAGGAATGGGCTTTAACTGGCTGAGTCAGTCATTTCTGCAAGCCCTTTCTTTTGCATTTTTCCTATGCCTCCTCTCCTCTCTTACTATGACATCATATCAAATTACACATGATATCTGTTGCTCACGTTTTTGGTGATGTAAAGATTGATCAGTTGGTTGCAGTATTCTTAACTTGATTCACCCACACTGTGAAATTTCTCATTCATCTTTTACCTAAATTGTATGAGATTCATGTGCTGGTTTATGTTTGTTTTTTTTTTTTTATTGATATGCTATTCAGGTATCATATAATTCACCATATTAAAGTGTACGTGTCACTGTTTTTTAGTAAATTCAGAAAATTGTGGGCGCATCATCATAATAAATTTTAGGACATTTTCATCACCCATAAAAGAAAGCCCATACTTATTATCAGTCATTCCCCAGTCTCCTAATGGGACTGATAACCCACCTGAATGGTACAGAGACGCTTTGCAAACCTCTGAGCTACAACAGAGGCAGAAATAAGTCTTTTACTGAACTTCCCTTACCTGACTAAAGCAGAGCTTTATTAGAGACATCTATCTGCCCCCCAATTCAGGAGATCGCTGATGGAGGACTTGATCTTGGACATTAGAACATTCCAAAAGATTGTGTAAACAGACCTCATCAGATCCTTCCATCCTTTAGAGTCCTATCCCACCAACCCTCCTGTGAAGTTGGTATAAAAACCCCTATCTCTCCCTGTTTAGGGAGCCTCTTCATCTGAAAGCTCCCACATAGTAAATAAACTTTACTCCTGTTACCTTACTGTTAATTAATTTGCAGGCCCCTAGCCACTTGAACCTGAGATGGTAGAGGAAACATTTTCCTCCTAACATATCCCTCTCACTAACCCCTGGCAACCATTGATTGACTCTATCTCTGTAGATTTGTCTGTTCTAGACATTCCATACAAATGAAATCTTACAGTGTGTGTTCCTTGGTGTCTGGCTTTTTTCATGGATCATGTTTTCAAGGTTCATCCATGTTTTAGCATGTATCAGTACTTTATTCCATATTATAGCTAAATAAAAGTCCATGGTATGAATATGGCACATTTTGTTTCCACATTCATCACTTGATGGGCATTTGGGGTGTTTCCCCTCTTTCGGTTTCTACATTAATAAGAATAATGTTGCCATGTACATTCATGTACATGTTTTTGTTTGGATGTCTGTTTCAATTCTCTGAGCCATATGCCTAGGAGTGGAACTGCTGATCATGTGGTCACTCTATGGTTAACTTTATGTGAAAGTGCCCAACCATTTTCCACATTGTCAGCATCAGACAACATCCTCACCAGCAGTGTATGAGGGTTCCAATCACATCGTTATGTCACTTGTTATTTTCCATGTTTTTGTATTAGCTGTCCTGTGATTTTGATTTCCCAATGACTAATGATGTTGAGCATCGATTTTTTGCGTGCTTATTGGCCATTTGCAAGGAGAGGACGATGGATTGGCAGAATGAGAGCACCGTGTGTGATTCCCTTCTGTGCAACGCCATTTAGACCTCGGCTTCCTGGCACAATGAGTAGTTATTGAATGTCTGTCTGTCCAAGGAATGGGGACAGAAAAAAGGTTTTGACCTGGATCGCTGCACAGGGAAATGGCTACTAATCCTTAAAGTGACGGACAAGAAACAGACAAGAAATGCAGGGAGGAATCCAGCTGGGCAGCTGAGATCCAGAGCCCAGGGACTGGTTAGGGGATTCCACTTGGGGAGGAGGTGGGAGCTCTTTCCGTTTCTACATTAAACCCTCCCTCTACCCGCTAGGAGTTGAAGGCAGCTGGGTTTTGTGAGATTTCCTGTGTTGACCTGAAATGCATGCATGAAGGCAGCTGCCTGGCCGGGACAAAACACCTCAGGGTCCTCATTGTCTTCCTCCCTCTTACCCTGGAAATTCCCACCCACCTCTGTCCAAAACAACCGGGGGAAATGGGTGAGAAAAGGGGCTGCGAGTAGCTGGACAGCAGGTGGTCTGGGGAAACCTGAGCCTGTGCAGGTCTTCTGGGTGGAGTGGAACAGAGGCAGGAAATTCTGAGGCGTTAGGGGCGGTCAGCAGGCCAGTCGATAATGGGCCCGTGCATTTCTTTTAAAAGTGTTTCTTTTAAGGGTGGTTACAGTGGGGAGTGGATCTGGGCAAGGGTGACTTCGGTTCTCCCTCGAATCACTGCTGTCTTTGCGAGGATGTTTTTCCTTAAAAAAAAAAATCAGTGAAGGATTACATTTGTCAAGGGAATGAAAGAGTCGACAAACATAGCTTCACAGTCAATTGTTTATTACCAAATAGACGGAGGTTATGAGCCTAGGGAGCTCCTTAGACTGTTTTTCAAAGATCTTTATTTGCATCTCTCCTCTCCCTGTATTTCCTCTCTTGAAACACGCCTCCAAATTAACACCGCTCATCTGAGTGGCGGCGTCACTTGTCATCTTTCGTTTCTTCCCTGCACTACATGTGTCTCTCTTATGTGGACATGATTTTGCAACAGGAGTGTGTTCCTTTTCTCGCTAGGAAGGAAGAAATTAATCAAGGCACCGGTCAGGCAGGAGACACCTGAGAGTCGCTGTGACTCCTTCGGACCCAGCGCATCCCCACCCACCTAGGCGGTGTGTACGCCACCTGCAGCAGCCCCGGGAAGACGGAGAAAGGTGCGCTGGCTCTCTAGCAGGTCTTTGGCAAAGAGCAGGAGGTGACCGGGCGCAGGGCGTACCTGCTCTTGGGAACCTGCCGCTCACCTGAGGAGGGAGCAATGAAAGTTTCGATAACCTCAGGCATACGAATGATGCAAACTCGTAACATCGGTTGAAAGTATTACTTGTTTGAACTCTCTCTAGTTTTGCGACCATTGAAGGTAAATTTTCCGTTTTATTGTTCCATCACATTCACCGTTTGCCCTCTTGCCGGCAGGGAATCTACAAGGGAGACAAACTGGTTTTGACTTCTGAGCCAACCGCAGCGGACAGGTTTCTCCTCAGACTTTCCCAAGTCCACGTCTCCCCGCCCCTTCTGGCACCTGGAACCGTCTGAGGCGGTCCCACCCCTCCCCCGGGCGGGGCCAGCGCTGCGGAACCCGGATACCCGCCCCCATACCTGCAGTCCCCACCCCCCAAGGAGCTGGAGGAGTCGCCGAAGTGGGGGAGGGGTGGCGGCTGCCACTTTTGGGCAGGGCTTGGCAAGGGACGCAGTCGAGTCCTGCCGGCCCCCGCGCGAGGAGCAGAGCGGACCAGGTCTTTCTCTCTGGCACTGCCTCAACCAGGTAGGTCCCCTCAGCCTTCCTTGCTTTGTCTTTCGTGGCCTTTCCCTGACGCGGAGCGAGGCGGGGGTGGGGGGTACACGGGGCGGGGTTGTGAGTTTGGGCGGGACCTTGCCCATGCTGCAGCAAGTGGGCAGCCCGTGCCCGGCATGCGACCTGGGCCGGTGGTGGCTGCCGCCCGACCGGTTCGGGGGGCCGGGCCGGGGTCTGGCGTTTCGGCGAGGCTGGCTCCGTTCTGGGCCCTGGCGCGTGTTGGGAGGGCTCCCGCAAGTAGAGCCCCTCAGGCCTCCCCCGTCGTGGGTGTTTTCCTGTGGCCGAAGGGCGTGACAGACAGCGGGAAAGTGTGGGCCCGCGGATCACATCTCTCTCCCCTCTCCTTCCCACTTAGCGGCTGCGGGAGGGTCTGGGTGGTGGGTTTGCATGGAGTGCGCTGCCCGGAGTGTATCCCTAGAGAAGGAACATTTCCTTTAATAAATTTTTGAGTTAAAACATTATAGCTCCATTTCCTCGCATGCATTTGACCACTTGGAAGAACAAGCCCCCAAATCTTCAGAGGCTCTCCCCACGTGATGGGAATACTGGTGGGTTACGTTTTCAAATAGTTAAGAGTTCTGTGCAATAGAAGGATCTGAAGGGAGGATGATTATTAATGAAAGAAACAATGAAGTAATTTCAGGTTATCAAAGATGATGAAAGATAGTGGTAATAATACAAAAATGTGTATAAGGCGAACCAATTAGACATACCCAGAAAAGTCCAGAAGGAAAGAAAACAGTTATGGTATTTTTCGAGGATATTGTTAAGGGCATGTGTGTGTGCGCGCGACGCAAGCGGTCATTTGTTTCTTGTTATTATTGATAGTGAGGCAGAAGATTGGCCTTATTTCCAAAATTTTAAAACTCAACTTGTGCAGAGGTTTGATGGCATGAGAAGGCAATCGAGATGCAAGAGTCAAAGATTTTCATATAAAGGACTCCACTTTGTTTACCGTGGGATTATAACCATTTCATGGGTAAAGGGATTCTTGGGGCCACTTGAGACAAGCCAGACCCACGAGAGGTCAGGAAATGGCGGATAATACAGTCCCCTCAGATGGGAACACCTTAACATGTAAGAAATTACACAGTAGTGTAGTTTTTGTTTGTATTTTTCTTATATGAGTGGCTGGGGAATCTTTTTTGGATATTTAAAAGCCATTTGTGTTTTTCTGTGAACTGTTAATGTCTTTTCCTGTGAAGTTGCTGCTCTTTCTCTGAAATGATATCTAGAAGCTTGCCATATATATATTAGGGAGACTAGTGATGTGAACTGAGAACATCTTTTCCCATTTAGCATTGCTTCTGTAACTTTTTTTTAACATGGTGAGTTTTATGTGTTCACATCCATTTTTAATGGAATTTTTAGTCAAATGTACAAAAAGCATTTCCTTTCCTGCTCCATGGCTATAAAGGAATCTACCCGATATTTCTTCTAGCAGTGGTATGGTTCCGTTCAATTAACATTCAATTCTTCGATCCAGGTAGAGTTTATCCTGGTTTATCGTGAGAGGTATAGAACTAAGAGTCAACTTAGGCGGCTACCCCTTTGTCTCAAGGCCAACTTTACTGCCGCTGGTTTGGGAGGCTGCCACAGTGTATACTAAATCCTGTATGTTCTCAGGTCTGTTCTTGGACTTTGTGTTCTACTATGTCATTTTTAAAAATTTATTTATTTTCTTTTTCTTTTTAATTTTTTTTTTGAGACATTGGTTAGCAAAATCCAGGAAGATTCAGGTGTACAATTTCACAGTAAGGCATATATATTGCATTGTGTGTCCCCCTCTCATAGTAAGATTTCTTTCCGTCACCACATATTTGACCCCTTTTACCCATCTACCTCCCTCATCCCTCCTCCCCTCCCGCCCTCTGGTAACAACTAGTCTATTGTTTATGTCCATGAGTCTCTGTTTGTCCTTCTCTTTTGTTGCTTTTAGGTTTATATCCCACATATAAGGGATAGAATGTGGTTTTCAACTTTTTCTGTCTGGCTCATTTCGCTTAACATGATTATTTCGAGGTCCATCCAAGTTGGTGCAAATGACAGTATTTCATCTCTTCTTATGACTGAGTAATATTGCATTGCACATTTGTACCACAGCTGCTTTATCCAGTCGTCTGCTGTAGGACACTTCGGTAGCTTCCATGTCCTAGCCACTGTGAATAATGCTAAGAACATCGGTGCACAAATGTCTTTTCAGGTATGAGTTTTCAAGTCTTTGGGGTAAATACCCAGTAGAGGGATTGATAGACAGTAAGGTAGATCAATTCTTAGTTTTTTGAGGAACCTCCATACCGTTTTCCGTAGTGGCTGTACCAATTTGCAGTCCCACCAGCAGTGTATGCGGGCTCTGTTTTCTCCGCATCCTCTCGAGCATTTGTTATTACTTGTCCTGTTGATTCTAGCTATTCTAACAGCTGTGAGATGATATCTTATTTTGCTTTTGATTTGCATTTCCCTAATAGCTAATGAGGTTGAGCATCTTTTAAAATATTTGTTGGCCGTTTGCATGTCTTCTAGGGAGGAGTGTCTATTCAAGTCCTCTGCCCATTTTTTTTTTATTTTTTTGTTGTTATTGAGTTGTATGAGTTCTTTGTATATTATGGATATTAGGCCCTTATCGGAGGCGTTGCTTGCAAATACATATTTCTCATTCGGATGACTGTCTCTTTAGCTTGTTGGCGATTTCTTTTGCTGCGCAGAAGCTTTTTAGTTTGATGTAGTCCCATTCATTTATTTTTGCTTTTACTGTCCTTGCCTTTGAGGCCAAATTCAAAACATCTTCTTTACGTCCAAGGTCCTTGAGTTTCGTTCCTATGTTTTCTTCTATGCATTTGATTGTTTCAGGTCTTATATTCAGGTCCTTAATCCATTGTGAGTTAATTTTGGTGTGTGGTGATAGACAACAGTCTAGTGTCATTCTTTTGCAGGTGGCTTTCCAGCTTTCCCAGCACCATTTCTTGAAGAGGCTTTCCTTTCTTCACTGTATGTTTTTGTCCTCTTTGTCAAAAATTATTTATCCATATAAATATGGGTTTACTTCTGGACTCTGGATTCTGTTCCACTGGTGCGTGTGTCTGTTTTGCTGCCAATACCTTGCCTGTTTTGTTTTTTTGTTTGTTTGTTTGTTTGTTTTTTACTCAGGATGGCTTTGGCGATTCGGGGTCTTTTGTGCTTCCATACAAATCTGATGATTTTTTGTTCTATTTCTTTAAATATGCCAATGAGATTTTGATGGGGATTGCATTAAATCTGTATAATGCTTTAGGTGATATTGTCATTTTAACTGTTGATTCTCCAACCCAAGAACGTGGAATATCTTTCCATTTCTTTGTATCTTCTTCGATTTCTCTCAATACAGTCTTATGATTTTCATTATAGAGGTCCTTCACATGTTCCGTTAGATTTATTCCTAGGTATTTTATTTTTTTTGTTGCAATTGCGAAAGGAATTATTTTTTCCACTTCTTTTTTTGACACTTCATTATTAGAGTATAGGAACGCTATGGATTTTTGAGCGCTGATTTTGTATCCAGAAATTCTACTGTATTTGCTTATTGCTTCTCGTAGTGTTCTTAAGGAGGCTTTACGGTTTCGTATATGTCATCCGCAAATAGTGACAGGTTGACTTCTTCATTTCCTATTTGGATGCCTTTTATTTATATCTTTCTCTTGCCTGATTGCTCTCACTGGGACCGCTAGTGTTATATATTGAACAAGCGTGGTGATAGTGGACAGCCTTGCCTTGTTCCTGATCTCAGAGGGAAGGTTTTTAGTTTTTTACCATTAAGTATAACGTTTGCTGAAGGTTTGTCATATATGGCCTTTACTATGTTAAGGTACTTTCCTTCTATACTGATTTTTTTTTTTTTAGTGTTTTGATCATAAAGGGATGCTGTATCTTGTCGAAGGCTCTTTCTGCATCTATTGATATGATCATATGACCTTATCTGTTATTTTGTTTACATGGTGTATCGCATTAATTGATTTGCGCATTTTGAACCATCCCTGTGTCCCTGGGATGAAGCCCACTTGATCGTGGCGTATAATCTTTTTAATATGTTGCTGTATTCGGTTCACTAGTGTCTTATTTACGATTTTTGCATCTGTGTTCATGAGAGATATTGGTCTGTAGTTTTCTTTTTTTGTATTATCTTTACCAGGTTTTGGGATCAGGGTAATATTGGCCCCATAAAATGAGATAGGAAATATTGCCTCCTCTTCGATTTTTTGGCAGAGTTTGAGGAGAATAGGTATTACATCTTCTTTGAATGCTTGGTAGAATTCACTAGTGAAGCCATTTGGTCCTGGACTTTTACTTTTTGGTAGGTTTTTGATGATTGTTTCAATTTCCATACTGCTGATCGGTCTATTTAGATTATATCATTCTTCTTGATTCAGTCTAGGAAGGTTGTATTTTTCTAAGTGGTAGTCCACTTCTTATAGGTTATTAAATTTGGTGTTATATACTTTTTCATAGTATTCTTGTATGATCCTTTGTATTTCTGCAGTGTCTGTCATCATTTCTTCTCCTTCATTCCAATTTTGCTTACGTGTATCTTTTCGCTTTTTTCTTTACTAAGTCTAGCCAGGGGCATGTCAATTTCAATAACCTTCTCAAAGAACCAAGTCTTTCTTGCAGTTATTTTCTCTATTGTTTTTTTTTTTCTTTTGTTTTCAATTTCATTTATTTCTGCTCTAATTCCAATTATTTCTCTCCTTCTGCTGACGTTAGGCTTTATTAGTTCTTCTTTTTCTAGTTGTTTTTTTTTTTTTTTAAGATGAGGCGTTAGGTTGTTTTTGGCGGGGCTCGTTCTTGTTTTTGGACGTAGGCCTGTAATGATATGAACTTTCCTCTTATGACAACTTTTGCCGTGTCCAATAAGTTTTGATATGTTGTACTATCATTATCAATCATTTCTATGTATCTCTTGATCTCTCTTTTTATTTCTTCCCTGACCCAGTCATTCTTCAGTAGTGTGTTGTTTAACCTGCACATGTTTGTGGCTCTTCCTGTTTTCTTTTTACACTTGATCTCCAGCTTCAAAGCATTATTATCAGAGAATATGGTTGGTATGATTTCAACCCTCTTATATTTGTTGAGGCTATCTCTGTGTCCCTGTATGTGGTCACTCCTTGAGAATGTTCCATGTGCACTAGAGGAGAATGTATAAGCGGCTGTTTTGTGATGAAAGGCTCTGTAAATGTCAATTATGTCCAGTTGGTCTAATGTGTCATTTGAGGATGTTATTTTCGTATTGATTTTCTGTTTGGATGATCTGTCCGTATCCAACCGTGGGCTATTTAGGTCCCCTACTACGATAGTGTTTTGGTCTGTTTCTCCCTTTAGTTCTGATAGTAAATGCTTTATATATTTCTGGGCTACCTGATTGGGAGCATAGATGTTAATAATTATTATGTTCTTGGTGCATGATTCCCTTTATCATTATGAAGTGTCCCTCAGTATCTTTCTTTACCTTTTCTTTATTTTGAAGTCTATTTCGTCCGGTGTTCGTACCGCTACTCCCGCTTTTCTGTGATTGCCATTTGCTTGAAATATCATTTTCCAACCTTTCGCTTTGAGTATATTTGTCTTTTGAACTGAGATGTATCTCCTGGAGGCAGCATATGTTTGGGTTTTGTTTTTTAATCCAATCTGAAACTCTGTACCTTTCTATTGCTGGGTTCTGTCCATTTACATTTAAGGAGATTATTGAAATATGATGTTTTCCTGTAACCATTTTATGTTTTGCTTTCTGGTAGCTCAATGTTTCCATTGCTTCCTTGTCCCTGTGTGTCTGGTTTCTTTGTTTGTTTGTTTGCTGGTTTTGGTTGGGTTTTGTGGATTTTCCCTCTGGTCCTTCTTGTTTATGTTGCATATTTCAGTTCTGAGTCTTTTGCGTTCGGTTACCATTACGAATGTGCAGGAGACACACACACACACACACACACACACGTGTGTGTGTATGTGTTCATATATATAGTAGTCCATTTTCTTCTGCGTTTACCTTATCTCACTTCCCCTTTGCGAATTTGGATTTATGAATCCTCCCCTTTTCAATCATTGTTGTCTCAATTTGTCCCTATATATGTTGAACGTTCGTTATTATCTTGCTATAACAAATCTCTTCTCGTTCTTTAAGCTTATAATGCCCTGTTCTTGGTAAGGATTGCACTCCTCTATTTCTATTTGCCTGCTAGTCACTTTCCTACTAGTTACGTATTTTTTTCTGTCATTTTGTTTTAGGTGAGCTGACCCCTTTCAGTATTTCTTGCAATGTAGGCTTGATAGTGGAAAAGTCCCTCAATTTTTCTTTGTCTGGAGAGGTCTTTATTTCTCCTTCATATCTAAAAGTGTTCTTTGCTGGATACATTATTCTTGGCTGGTAGTTCATTTAATATTTTTTAATATTTGATTCCACTCCTTTGTGCCTTGTAAGGTTTGTGCTGAGAAGTTCAATGATAATCTTATGTGTTTTCCTTTATAGGTTGCCATCTTCTTTTCCCTGGCTGCCCTGATAATTCTTTCTTTGTCGTGGATTTTTGATAATTTTAATGCAACGTGTGCTGGAGAAGGCCTTTTTGGGTTGAGATATTTGGGTGTTCTGTTGAATTCTTGAATTCTAAGTTCCAGCTCATTTCTTAGATTTGAGAAATTCTCATCAACTGTTTGAAATTGCTTTCTAATCCCTGCTCCTTTTCCTCCCCTTTGAGAATGCACATTATTCTTATGTTTCCTCTCCTGATGGTATCTTTCATTATTTTTCATTCTTTGGTTTCTCTCTTCCTTCTGATTTATTTCTAGGTTTCTGTCTTCGATATCTCTGATCCTCTCCTCCATTTGGTCGACTCTATTTCCCAAGCTTGCTATTTCATTTTCCAACTCTTGCAATTTTTTTTATCTCCAGAAGATCTGTTCTGTTCTTTTTGAGGGTTTCAGTCTCCTCACTCTGCCCATCTTGTTGTTTTTTCAATTCTCGAAATTGTTGATATGACTCGTTTCGCAACTCACCGAGTTTTTTCAGAAGTACCATCCTGATTTCTTTGTCATTTAAGTTGCATAGTTCTATATATGGAAGCTTATTTTCTAGAGATTTTTCTCTTTCTTTCTGAGTTGCCTTGTCACTTGAGTTGTTCATGGTGTTTAATGGACTAATTCTCCACCTGGGCATTAATGGAAGTGTATTCTGCCTTTTTTTTTTTTTTTCAAAAGAAGATTATATAAAAGTGTCTCTTTAGCCTGTTGCAAAGAAGGTGGTTTTTTGTTTCCAGTAGGTCGCGTCTAAGTATCTTGGATACCTGCTTTCTATAAATTCTTAATAATGCCTTTTTTTCCTCATAAATATTCAATCATGCTCGCTATCTTCAGTCTCAGTCCCTGTCAGTGTTAGTGGCAGGCTTGGTAACATTTGCTTAGGTTCCCCTGGGGCTCCGCGGTGCTAGGTCCTGGAGAATATGGGGGGAGAGGCCCTCTGAGTTTGGGGATGGGGTCTGCGGCTCAGCCTCCCCTCTTGCAACCTCACTTCTCTGCTGTCCCCATTTCTCTGTTTTCTACCCTGATCCCTGGGTACTGCCTCCGGTTGCGTGGAGCTCACAGCTCTCCCAGGCAGGGTTGTTCAGGAATCCTGCCACACCGTCTCCCCTCCCCTCCTCTTCGAGGGAGTTCCGGCTGCGAGATACAGCTTCTTTGTTTCTCCCAGTCTACTGCCCAACTCCCGGGGTTCTGCCCTATGGTAGCTCTTCTGCTCAGATGACATGCTCAGACATGCTGGTGTGCAGTGTAGGTGTTTCTTGTTGAGAATTACATGTTCAGCTTTCTGTTTCAAGGGGATAGATCTGGGGATGTCTCTCACTCCAGCATGTTTCTGATGTTAAAATCTACTATGTATTTTCACCTGTGATAAGTAAGACTCGTTCTCTCACAGCATGGCTATTCATTGTCATTACTATCCTGGATATTCCTACCTGTTTGTTTTCCCTTATGAACGATGGAAAATAACAAAGCCTTCAAAAGCCTTTGTTATTTTCTTTGGGGTTAAGTGTCTTTATTTGAGAATATAGCACATCTTTACTCTTGCTTAAGCCTACTTTTCTGTCCTTCAGGAATTTAAACGTTTTCCTCATGTAGATTTCAGGTGTTTTTTTTTTTTTTTTAGATTACTCCTAAGCATGTAAACTTTCGTTATTGACATTTAAAATCATGTTCGTTGTATTTGTAACTGGGTATTTCTTCATGGAATTGGCTTGTAAAAAAGATTGTTAAAGCCCTTGATTGCCAAGAAGTTCTTTAACTTTCTCAGTATCAGTCGATGGTACTTTTCTCTATTATAATCAACCCTTTGAAAGGTTAAAACATTTTGTAGCAGACCCCTCTAAGCGTTGGATGTTTGAGCACTGGGTGGATAAAGAGAACTGTCTCAGAAATGTTTTCCCACTTATGTACACTCTTGCACAGTACAAGTGTCACTACTTTTTTCAATGCCTCGTTGGAAGGGTAGTGAAACCCTGGACTTTCCCAAATTTTTGTTGTTGTTTTTTCTACAAACAACTAAGATACTAAACACTTTGGAAGTTAATATTAAGTGGGAAAGATGCAGTCTGAGACCTTATTTATTAAGCCAGCAGCGACTAGGTCCTGATCCACACAAACACATGGTAGGGCTCTGCGCCAGGTGATCTCAATGTGTCCTTTTAACGAAAGGTAACACTGGGACAGGAGGAAGATAGGGAGCATAAACCACCCACTTGAGTTCCCATGTATATCTTTCCCAGCAGGAGGAACTTGATGTCAACTGGAAGCCCGGGAAGTAGGGGCTCAATTGACTATTATGGACAAGCAGTTTGGACAACAGACTTTGGTGCACTGACTCCAGAAGGTGATGAATACTTCAGTTAATTCATTATGAAAAGGTATAGACACATTTACTAATACACAAGATGTGCTCTTAACTCAGACATGGAAGAGGATTAAAGGAAAAGATTGCATTACCCTTCCTTGTCATGGACTACCAAAATGGATAAACATCACTATAAAAACCAAAGGTTACCGAATGCTGATCATTTCCTTCCTGAAGGGCATTCATTGAGATTATTGGCCCTTTTATGATACACTGAGCTTTAACGGATAATTAAAATTAAAATATACATACGTAAAATGTTTTCAAAAGAGAGAGGCTAGTTCTAACGTTGCTTACAGGATATGTACTTATTTTGAGCTATTTATATTTAATTAATGGTCATGTGTTAAAGGTGAAAAAAAACAGTGGCAGAGGCTGCCCTCCAGAAGGATCCGGGGCTAGGGTCTGTGGGCATTTGGCCACGTGCCTCTTTCCCTCACAGCAAGAAAAGGTTCAGCTCTGGGGAGGGGCTCATCTCTTCTTCAGGGTCTTCTGGCACTCCTGCTTGTGATTTGAGGGTATATGGACCTAGGATTTGGGGTCAGGACTGAATAAATAGGGATGGTGGCAAACCCTGGAGAATTGAGACTGGGATTCAGTTGGGCAGGGAAGGGGACTGTCTGTGAGCCTACTTGGGAGTCTGGGCAGCCAAGAGTGTCCAAAATGACTGTGGACTGGGGTTCTGCCAAGGCCTCCTGTGTGTCAGCAGAGACTGCACGGGTACAGGAAACCTAGACGGGGCAGTGGACCCCAATGCCTTCATGCCCCCACGCTCTTCCTCCCTTCACGTGGGCCTAGAGGCATGCAGACTGGTGAGCCTGGGCCGGTAGGATGATACAGTCCACCCTGGCCCATGCTGAGCTGTCTCTGGGAGGTTGCATCTCTTTGCGGGAGCACTTGGCAGCACCCATCTCGAAGTTCCAGGGACAGGGCCTTTTCAGTACATCTTGTTGCAAGAGCGTGCACACACACACACACACACACACACACAAACACACACACACACACACACACACACACACACACACACACACACCGCACTAGGGGAGCAGAGAATTATGTCCAAGGTGGTGTCATTCAGCCAGGATTGCTAGAACTGAAGAGTTGGAAAGGGATCGAAAGGACCTCACAGAGGGTCTGTGTTGCTTTTCGGATGTGGCACGGAATGTACACTCCCTGCCCTAGGAAGAATGAGGTTGTAGACTTCTTGGGTATGAGAGTCCTTGGGAGACGTGTGTTGTGTTTGGACGGAAAAGAGCAGAAGGGTATCTGAAGGGTTGGAGTTGGACGAGTCTCACATGCTATGAAACCAGGGGGATAGGCCCTCGCGGTGCTCTTGAACAGGGGTAGAAACAGACAACCACCTTCAACCTAAACAGGTGCTTGCTGTTGTGGGTGGGCTGACCTCTTGAGGATGAAAAGGACGACATCCAATCGTGACTCACCTTTTCTCAGTGAGAGGGATGTGTGGCCTTGGTCTTGCTGTGTGTGTGGCGGGGGACTTTTTTTTGGAGTTCGCTTGATACTTCTCGGCCTACTTAATCTTTCCGAAAAGACTTGCTTCACCTCTGTTGTATTTCTGGAGTGCCATGTTCACGTCTGGCCCTGTAGGAAAAAGAATTTAAAAACCAACTAGCCACCTCACCTCAAAAGAGGAAAGAAAGCAGGTTTCTGCTGGTTATTCCCTAAGGGGAGTATTTGTGGGGCTGCGGGGTAAGGTGTGCATGGAGGCTGGGATGGTGGTCTGTGTTCCCTTCTTGTCCTCAGGCCACTGTGCCTGGCCAGTGTATTCCTGCAGTGCAGGCATCTGCGCATGTGTGAGTATGTGTGGTTCATCTCCCTTGTCATCTGCTCCAAGCATAAGAGGAGGGTTCTCCAGGTGCACTTGATATGATGGTGAGGAGTTTGTCATAGAACATGGGCCGATGTATGGGAAAGAAGACCACAAGCCTTCTGCATTTACCCTCTACTGCTCCACCATAAAACGCATGAGTCCTCACAAGCACACACACACACCTGGGTGTTTCCCACCGCAGGCCTTCTCAGTGGGAGCTGTCAAGAGATTGACCCAAGGGGCAGACGCCAGGCTGAAATTGTCCATGCCTGAACCCCCTGAGGCCCCATGGGAGAAGAGCCAGGTCCTCGTCGGGGCCAGTGTGTGGTCTGGCCATGGGAGTTCAACATTACTCTCGAACCCTCTGCTGGTACCTTTGTGTCAGGCTGCTTGAGGCCTCGTGGAGCAGCTGGCCGTCCGGTGTACCCTGTGAGCAGGCCCTGGAGAGAATGTGCCTCCCCTGGGGCCCTGGCTGGGAGGCAGCTCAGATTCTGTGTCTGCCAGCTCAGTGTGTTTCCTGAGGTCCCTCACAAACCTCCAGTGCTAAAGATGTAGCCACGCATAGGTCCAGGCTTACCCACTGCTAGGTGACTCGATGAGGAGCCGTCGCTTTTCGGTCAGGAAGGTGGCTAGTAGGACCCACCAGGGTCGAGCCTTAGAGGTGGGAGTTCTCTCCCAAAAGTGGCCAAGATGCTGAGCAGCCATGTTGGAGCAAGGTTGGACACAAAGGACAGAGGAAGAGGATTTGCGGGGGGTGGGGGAGGGTAGGTCAACATTTCTGGTGCAACACTGCCATCGAGAGGAACTCGGTCTGGATCCTGTGAGCCCTGCGCCGTGGCTTCCGGGGAAGGAGCCACAGGAAAGTGAAGTCAGAGGCTCAGGGAGAACAAGGGACGGGCCTTCCCTCCATCCTTCCCCCTAGAGTCCAGAACTCTGCCAGCCCTGCGGGATGTGTGGACCAAGGTCGGGTCTGGCCGGTTGGGCTCCAGAGATGAGCACCAGGACAAGGCCCAAGGCCAGGGTGCCCGTCAGGTGAGGCACGGGACCCTGCTGGCCGCCCTGTGTGGGCTTCAGTGTCAGAGGCCACCCTCCAAAAGGATCACTGGCTAGGATCACGTGGGCATTTGGCCACGTGCCCTTTCTTCTTGGAACAAGAGCAGATTCTTCCCCGGACGGGCCCGGGAAGCCTCCCTTGGCCATGGTGCTGTCCAGCCAAAGAATGTGAGGGACTTTCACATCAGGAATTGTGCTCTGTTTACAGCGGGATTATACCCATTTTAGGGTTAAAGGGCATAAAGGGATTGTCCCCCACATTGTGTGTAAAAACATATGCCTGTGACATGGTATTTGGCGCTCTGTGTGTAGGACAAAATCCTTGAAAAGAAATAGCAAGTGATAATTTGGGACCACTTAAGATGAGCCAGTCCAAGACAGGGCAAGAGACAGCCGGTAATATAGGCCCCTCAGAGGGGCCGGTCATGACACGTAAGGAATTGTACAACAGTGCAATTTTTGTTTAGATTTTCTTTATGAGTGCGTGGGGAATCTTGTTGTATGTTTAGGGTCCTTTTATGTTTCTTTCTTTTTCTGGGCTATTCGTGTTTATCCATGTTTCCTTTGATAGGTTCTGAGTGAGAGATAGAAAGGCTTTCCCTGCTCCAGGATTATAAATGAATCAGCCTATGTTTTCTTTTAGTAGTTGTATGACACTTTTTATTGCACATTCAATTTTTGCAGTTTATCCTGGTTTATTGTGTAAAGTGTGGGACTAAGAACCTTTTCTAGATGGCTACCCCTTTGTCCCGTTTGTCTTTACCCCCACTGATTTGGGAGGCCACTTTGTGGTATAAAACATAAATCGTTGTATGTCTTTGGGTCTGTTTTTTGAACTTTGCATTCTACCATATATAAGGGTAGTCGTAGTCATCCTACCACATGGCTGTTCATTGTCAACTCTCCTGGATATTCTTGCCTGTTTATTTTATTGTTCCTTTTGAACAATGGAAAACAACAAAGCCACCAAAAGCCTTTTGGATTTTCCTGGAATTAGAATAAATTGGTCGATTAATTAACTCTTTGTTAATTAACATATTCAAGAGGTTGAGTCTTTTCATTCAAGAATATGGTACATCTTTATTCTTGTTTGTTTACTTTTCTGTCTTTCGGGACACTTTTAAAGTTTTCCTCATGTAGGTTTTCATGTTTCTGTTACATTATTTCCAGGCATACAGTCTTTCATTGTTGGTACTGTAAACCCCTCCATTCTATTGAGTAGTGGGGTATTTTTTCATGGAATTGGGCTGAAAAGAATACTGATAGAGCCCCTTGATTGTTAAGAATTTTGTTAACTTCCAGGTGTTAGTGAATGGTATAAATATTTTCTGTATTGATGCTTATCAACTTTAAGAAAGGTGAAAAAATTTTGAAGCATACTCCTGTGAGTACTGGATCTCCAGGCACTGGGTGGGTAAAAATGGGTAAAAAGAAGTTATGAATCAGTTTCCATGAAATGTTTTCTTTCTTAGGTGCAGTGTTGCAAACAGAGGTCAAATGTCATCAAATTGTTTTTAAACATCTCATTGGAAGGTGTTGAAACCCTTGCATTTCTTCTTCTTTACATATTTGCTGAGATTCCAAAGATTTTGAAACCTATTGTTATGTGGGAAAGACGCTGACTGAGACCTCCTTCTTTGCTGAGCACAGCCCAAGGTCCTCACCCACACAATCTCATGTGATCTCTATCCCAATACTCTGAGCGTTGTGGTATTGGTGTATTCTTTTGACTAGGGTTCCACACTGTGACATAATGAAAATAGAGTAGACCTCCTCCCTGAGATCCCAGTTGTCTTTCCAAACAGAAGGATCTTCATAATCTGACTGAAAGGCAAGGAGCACTGGCTGGCTTGACTATCACGGACAGGAAGTTTGGACAACAGACCTTGATCCAGTTTTGACTTCATAAGATGATCTCAATTGATTAATCTTAAAGTGGGCATAAGCACCCTTAGGTGTACCTGACAAAATGGACTAAAGAGTACTGTGGAGCCTGCAAACCAGAATTTAAGAGGACTCAAATAAAACAGAACTCTACATATAATGCACCCGAATGGCCCTTATTTTCCAAGGCCTAGTAAAACATGATAAATGGCAGCTCTCTTCAAACTAAGGGATATGTAATGATAGTCACTCATTTTCTTCTCTACGGTCTTGTATCATTCCTATTTGTGCTTTGGTGGTACACAGGTTCTTATCTGCAGATTGCAGCTAAACCAAAATGTATTGTTAAAATGTTTGACAGCTGGAGAATCTAGTTCAAAGCTTGGCATAGAAGGGGGCTTTCTAAGCCTGATTAGAGTCCAGCATCCATGAAGCTCTAGACTGATCAGTTAGACTCCATGTCATTGTAAACCTACTTCAGCTGAGGAGCCAGTTATGCAAAATAACATACAGAGTAGAGGAAGACATCTGAACATTGTTTGGGGTATACCTTTTTTTACCTTTCACATTGATCTCAGTGAAGACGACTAGTCAAGTCTGTTAGAATTGGGAAATCTCATAAAGCTTCACTTTAGTGTGCTCCACAAATGCTGTGTGTTGTGTTTTGTTTTGACAAATTAAATGTTTGTGGCAACCCTGTATCAAGCAAGTTACTTGGAGCCGTTCTTCCAACAGCATTTGCTCACTTTGTATGTCTGTGTCACGTTTGGGTAATTCTCACAGTATTTCAAAATTAATATTGTTATGGTGATCTGTGATCAGTGATCTTAGATGTCACTGTTGTAATTTTGGGCGGGGGGATGATGCCACCAACCACACCCGTATAAGAGGCCAAATTTAATCGGTAAATGTTGTATGTGTTCTGACTGCTCCACCATTTCCCTGCCTCTCTGTCTCCTCAGTCCTCCTATTCCCTGAGATTCAACAGTATTGAACCTAGGCCAGTTAATAACCCTACAATGGCCTCTAAGTGTTCAAGTGAAAGGAAGAGTCACATTTCTCTCATTTTAAACGAAAAGTTAGAAATGACTAAGCTTAGTGAGGAGAGAATGTTGAAAGCCGAAGACAGGAGGAAAGCTAGGTCTCTTGCACCAAACAGTTAGCAAAGTTGTGAATGCGAGGGAGGTTCTTGAAGGAAATTAAAAGTGCTACTCCAGTGAACACACAAATGATGAGTAAGTAAAACAGCCTTATTGCTGATATGGAGAAAGTTTTAGTGGGCTGGAGAGAAGATCAAACCAGCCACCACATTCCGTTAAGCCAAAGCCTAATCAAGAGCAAGGCCCTAACTCTCTTTGATTCTCTGGAGTTTGAGGGAGGTGGTGAAGCTGCAGAAGAAAAGTTTGAAGCTAGCAGAGGTTGGTTCTTGAGGCTTAAGGAAAGAAGCCGTCTCTGTAACGTAAAAGTACAATGTGGTAAAGCAGCAGCAAGTTATCCAGAAGATCTAGCTATGATATTGAATGAAGGTGGCTACGCTAGACAACAGATTCTCATTGTACACAAAACAACTTTATATTGGAGGGAGATGTCATCTAGGAATTTGATAGGAGAAGTCACTGCCTGGTTTCAAAGCATCAAAGGGATAGGCGGATCTCTTGTTACGGGCTAATGCAGCTGGTGACTTTAGGTTGAAGCTAAGGCCCATTTGCCATTCCAAAAATCCAAGGGCCCTTAAGAATGATGCTAAATCTACTCTGCCTGTGTTCTATAAATAGAGCAACAAAGTCCTAATGACAGCACATCTGTTTTCAAGATTGTTTACTGAATATTTTAAGCCCCGTGTTGAGAATTACTGTTCAGGGAAAGAAAGATTCCTTTCAAAATATTACTGCTCATTGTCAGTGCACCTGGTCACCCAAGAGCTCTGATGGGGCTGTATAATGAGATTAATGTTGTTTTCATGCCCGCTCACACAACAGTCCATTCTGCAGCCATGAGTTAAGGAGTAATTTCAACTCTCAAGTCTTATTATTTAAGATACACATTTTGTAAGGCTTTTGCTGCCATAGATAGTGATTCCTCTGATGGACCCGAGCAAAGTCAATCGACAACCTTCTGGAAAGGATTCACCATTCTAGATGCCATTAAGAATGTTCGTGATTCATGGGAAAAGGTCAAAATATCAACATTAACAGGAGTTGGTTCCATCCCTCATGGATGACTTTGAGGGGTTCAAGACTTCAGTGGAGGAAGCAACTGCAGATGTGGCAGAAATAGCAAGAGAACTGGAATTAAAGGTGGAGCCTGAAGATGTGGCTAGATTGCTTCAATCCCATGATAAAACTTTAATGGATGAGGAGTTGCTTCTTATGGATGAGCAAAGAAAGTGGTTTCTTGGGATGAAATCTATCCCTGGTGAAGATGCAGTGAAGATTGTTGAAATGACAACAGAGAGTTTCAAAGATTACATAAATTCAGTTAATAAAGCAGCAGCAGGAGGGTTTGAGAGGGTTGACTTCAATTTGGAAGGAAGTATTACTGAGGGTAAAATGCTATCAAACAGCATACATGCTTCAGAGAAATCTTTTCTGGCAGGAAGAGTCAACCGATGTGGCAAACTTCATTGTTATCTTAAACAATTGCCACAGCCACCCCAGTTTTCAGCAACCACCACCCTGATCAGCCAGTAGCCATCATTTTCGAGGCCAGACTGTCTACCAGCAAAAAGATTATGACTCATTGAAGGCTCACATGGTGGTTGTCACTTTTTTAGCAGTAATTTTTAAATTAAGGTACGGACATTTTTTTAGACACAGTGCTATTGCACACTTAATAGACTACAGTATAGTGTAAGCAACTTTTATACGTGCTAGGAAACCAAAGAAATCTGTGACTCGCCTTATCATGATATTTGCTTTATTACTGTGGTCTGCAACCAAACCACAGTATCCCAAGGTAGGCCTGTACATGTCCTTTGGAAAATTATTGGGCAAAATTGATCCCCAAATTGAAAACACATGAGAATTTTGGATCATTCTATTGCTTTGCAGATGCAGAAGAGAATTACATTCACAAGTGAGCAGAAGAGTGCATCCAAGAGGATGTCGATTACCTGGGATTTCTAGGAAAGTACAAGGGGGACCAAAAGGACCACGTAGAGGTGACAAGTGGGATGTCTTGTTATTCAGCGATGGGAGGGAATACACATTGCTGCCATAGGAAGGATGAGATGGTGGTCCTCTTAGGCCTGAATCCTTGGGAGGAGTGTGCCTCTTAAGGGAAAAAAAAGCAGAAAGATTCCCAAAGGGTTGAAGTTCTGTGAGTCTCATGTAGTATGAAACTAGAAAGATCTGCATGACCAACATACATACCTCTTGACAGTGCACACGCAGACTGAGATAGAAACACACTTACCTTGCACCTAAACATTTGCTTGCTGTTGTGCATGGGACAATGTTTTAAGGACAAAAAGGACAACACAAAATTGTAACTTTACTCTGCGGGTCTATGACATGGGACGACGGCTCTTTGGAATTTTACAGGATGACTTTCAACAGATTTAAAACTTGCCAAACAGCCTTCAATCACATCAGACCTATGTTTGGAGAAATATATTAATATGTGGACCAAGAAAAAAAATGAATTGGCTGGATAGTTCCAAAGAGAAAACTATGGAGGCTGCAAGGGAAATGGAGCATGGAGGCAACAACTGAATGAATTACCTTTTGATTATACTATCTTTAGAGACCTTTTACCTAGACAGTATGTTCCTTCGCTACATGATGGAGATTCCTCATGCCTCCACCTGGCACAGTGATAAAAAGAGGATTCTAAGAACTACATCATGGTAAAGTTTTCATCATACAGTATTGGACAATGGCTCCGAAAACAACGAAGGCTTGAGCCCACATAAGAAATGCCCGAAAGTGAAACACATGAATTATGAGCTTTTGTAAATCATATGTGTTTTTCATAACAACTCTACTGTTCCAAGTCATTGAAACGTGCAACATGGGCCAAAACAACAAGAGGTATCTTTCATAAGCCAAAAAGTTCTGATACTATTTCATGAGTATGATCATATCCGAATACTTTGAGTACTCGACGAATAAAATGGTTTACAGACCACGACAATAGGCAGGACATATGTCTTGAAGCCTGCTAATTCCTGTGGAATTCTCTTTACAAGAAAATGCCTAGCCAGGTGCTGAGAAACACAGAGCCAACGCCATACCTAGACATACATTCAGCTTCATAGGAAGGCAACAGAGCAGACGTGTGGAAAACGGGCCTCCAACACCTCACTCTTGACGAGGCCGTCCCTCTCCAAGTGCGCATCCGAGCCCGGTGGGACCTGACCCGGAGACCCCGCGTCACCGGTCACCGGGGACAGGAAGGCCGGGCCCTGTGGCGGGGGCCTGGGACCCTGCCTCTCTCTGGCGGGAACAGAGAGTAAGCCAAACACAA
>PVKZ01005205.1:0-58621 GCA_004027375.1 Macroglossus sobrinus
GAGGGACGCGGACCCCACTCACCACGCGGTACTGCTGCAGCGTCTGGGCCTCGCGCTGCAGCCATGCCTCCAGGGACACCTGCTTCTGCTGGAGGGCCGTCTCCCGGCTCAGGCGCTCCTGGGGGTTCAGCTGGGCCAGCTGGGCGAACTGAGCTAGAGGAGGGGACAGGACACCCACGACCGTGAGCTCCCAGCTTCCAGCAGGAGGCCCAGAGAAGTCCCACTCATCTGTTCTGCAGGCAGGACCCGTAAGGGACACGTCTGACTGGTGGCAAGTCAGGTGGCAGCCCAGAGTGCCAGTGATGAGCGGGCTCCGCTCCCCGACCTCCCAACTCTGAGCTCCCCTCTAGGAACTGGGGAGATGGAGGTTTGGGGGTATGGCTGAGCAGGATCCTACCCTGCAGTCCTCCCTCCCACCTCCCTGCCCAGCTCTCCTCAGGCCACACGGTGGTACAGCTTGGAGCCACACTGTCCGTTTGGAAGTATGCCCTGTCCGGGTGAACTCGGCAAATAGCTTCACTATCCTGTGCCTCAGTTTCCCCATGTGTATAACGGGATGATCCTGCTCCCTGTCTCAGTGGGTTGCTGTGACAATTAAAAAGTGATGATATAGAAAATACTCAGGAATCTGCCTGGCATATGGAATCTCATAAATAGCAGGAATAGGGAGTCAGTGAGGCCTCATCACACTTTAAAAAAAAAAAAATCAGTTATGAAGTATTTAAGACATAAGGAAGGTGAAAAGAATAATGCAAGGAACAACTGTGTAGCCATAATCCAGCTGAAGAAATAAAACATTTCCATAGTTAAAGCCACCTGTCCACCCTCCCTGGCTTGCAAACCCATCCTTCCTCTCAAAGGGAGCCACTATCCTAAATGCTGGGATGCTTACATCTTACCAATAGCCTTTTTGAACATCCCAGTGTCTTTACTCAGGCTGAGCCAAGAAGATGTGAGTGTCAGTGTGTCTTGGTCAAGTTCCTGGCAGGCCTCTGAAGGCCATGTTACACTGACCCAGGCCCTGCCTCATGGACACACAAGTTGGGACAGACCAAAGCAACTCTAGACAGCCAGGAAGAGCCCAGAACTAGAGGAGAATTCAGAAATACACCTCCAATCTCACTGCAGGGGACAGAGCAGGAAGAGCAATGTCTAGTATGCAACACAGCAGAGTAGTCTGGACGGCCACCTCAGGGATCCTGTCACCCACAGGGAGGTGGCGGTGACTCCAACACCTGGGCCCAGCCTCCCTATGCAAGTGACCCAGTTGGGCCTCTCTTGGCAATTTGCAGAAGCTTCTGGGAAGGACGCCAGGAGACGTGAGGCAATTGTCTGCTCCACTGGAGAGACCTGAGCCTTCTCACACACAAACAGATCAAAAGCCTGTGTTTCTGATGGGTGAGCTTGATAAATGACACTGAACTGAAGTTGCATGATGGGTACAAACCCAAATCAGAATCGAAACCTAAACCTATAAATAGAAAACAGAAAACCCAAGAATAGGATAATAAGATCAACCAGTCCAAGGCTTTGGGTAGAACCAATTGCCTGAATCTCCTGACCCTAACCTAAGAAGTCGGGTCTTCTCTCTGGTGTCAGTCTGGGGTGGGATCAGAAGAAAGAAAGACTAGAATCATCCTACCAATATCTACTCAATCCCTACTATGATTCAGGCAATGTGCTCACCTCAGGGTACAGAGATATAAGATACAGTTCCTTCTCAGAGAATTGATATTCTGGTGGGGAAGACAGAGTTAATAAATGATAATCAATACAGTTGTGGGACCAAGCCCACATGCATGGTATTAGACGAGCACACAGCATGTGTATGTTTTTATGGCTGGTTGGCTGAGGAAAGGCTTCACTGAGACTTTGAGCTGGGCATGCAAACAGGGAGAGGAAACTATGAAGTCACACTGCCAGGTTCTCAGAAGGACAATAGGGGGTGCTGTTGGGGCTCCAGAGCCTCAAACTGACTCAAGTTCTCTGTACTCAGACATGAGGTAGGATTTAGACCAGGAAGGAAGCCTTTGTCTACAAGGGCTATTAAGGTACATTCATGTGCTCTGCCCCTGGATAGCTTCTCTGAATAATCTTACAGAACATTACAAGTTTGTCACCACGAACACAGACTTTCGCTCTTATACTGGCCCTGCTTAGAGAGTTTAACCTTTCAAAAGCAGCTTTTATAAAATGCCTACTAGGTACAAAAGCATTGTTTGGTACTGTGTACTTGACTGGAAGCTCCTTCCCACAAGAGGACCAGGAGCTTCCTGGGTATGGAAGTGACATCCTGAGTGACATCCTTATCTCCAAAGGCAAATGCTTGAATTATCCCCCTCCTAAGTCTCATTCTCCCAGCACTGTCTTCAGTGCAAATGATCCCCTGCTATTCCAGAGAAAGGTAACTGCTTCTCTTCCTATTGGGTCTGAGCTTCTCTCTAGTCCTCACTCCCAGCCTCACCCTGGATCCTCAGGCTCTCTTGATACTGGATGATGAAGTACTCTTGAGTCTGCTGCAGCTTCTTCAGTTCATTCTCTGTGTCCTGCGTGACCAGTCGCAGCTCCTCAAATGTCTGGTTGATCTGCAGGTGTTTCTGGGACATGGTGTCAGCAAGACTTCCAGATGGAGAGGTACCCTGGAGACAGACCAGTGTGCAGGCAGCAGTGAGCTGGACAGGGATGATGGGAGGACACCTCAGGCCTTAATCCCAAGGAAAAGCCAATGCTAGCACCTGGGCTGAAACCTCGAAAGCTAAATTCTGAGTCAGAGGAATTACAAATGTTATTTGTGAGAACTGGTGTAGAGTGGGATAAGAGGAGAAACAGGTGACCTGACTGACTATGGCACCTCCATAAAGCATACAGAAACTTCTACTGCAGTTCTGACCTCCGCCACAGTATCCCAAACAGGGTCCATTTAATTCCCTTCAAAGAGACTAGAACTCGATACGTCCCAGGAGTCACCCTGGTTTTCCTACTAGTAATGATGACCCCTCCTTCCACACTCTTTCATTGATCTGATGCCATGGACTGTGCTAGGTGCTGGGGGCACACTGGGGAACATATCATCTGTGTCCTCACTCAAGAACTTCTTGTGACTATAGGAAGAGGGAAGATAGTGAACCTCTCTCATAGGTGGCATCCCGGAGACCCCAAAACAAAGTTACAAGGGAGGCATCAACAGGCCTTGGATCCAACCACTTAAGCAACCCAGTCTGATCCGTTCCTTCAACACCTGGCTGAGAGGGGGCTAAGCAGAAGTCTTTCTTAAGTAATCTCACCTAAATATAAACGTGACTTTACCCCAAAATCATTCAGTTGGGGGTAAATTATTTTGCACTTGTTCACATTGTTTTGTGGTTGCAACCCCATCGAGATTGTAAATCAGTTAAGATCAGAGAACAGTCTTCTATTCCTTTTGTGCCCCTTAGGACTACGCTCTGTTTTAGAGACACCAATAGAGGCACACTGAGCCATCGTTTCAAAACTGGGTCCAGAGAGAAGTGGGCAAGAAAGGACTTTCCACTCCATTCCCGATACCACTTGGGACACTCACATTGTTGGCTTCTCGGACCAGCCTCTGTTCATTGTACAGAATGTGCCGGATGCAGCGGACCAGCTCCATGGGGCAGCGGTCATACGTGTTCTGAAAGAATTTAAGAACAGAGATCACTTTGTCACATTCCATGCTATGGGCCTCACCCCACCTTGGAGGAGACTCCTGGAGACACGATGCTGCGATCATGATGCTGCTCCTCCAGTATCAACGGGGACAGGAAAAGCACATCATAGGAAATCCAATTATAATAAGAAGGCAAGGTCATTTTATTTCTTGTATCACAATTTGCTTAAAGTGCTAAGGTACCATTTTTGGAAACAGGATAAATAAATTTCAAAAAGGCCATATCATCTGGACAGCACCTTGATACCCTGAGAAGGACACAACATCACTTATTTAGCATTCTGATCAGGAATGTGTAACCTGCGTCTAATCATAAATAAACTTCACACAAAGCCCAAATGAGGTACGTTTGATCTTTAAAAAGTAGAGGAGCTGAATTATTTTAAAGTGTCAATGTAACAAAAGACAAAGAAAGGCTGAGATACAGTTCCAGATTAAAGGAAATTCAAGAGACATGACAACTAGATGTAACATGTGATTTTGGACTGGATCATGGGGGTAAATGCCTTAAAACATCAGTCCCCAAACTTTTTAGCACCAGGGACTGGTGCTCCTATGAGAATCTAATGGAAGGTGATTTGAGGTAAAGCTGAGGTGGTGATGCTAGTGCTGGGGAGCAGCTGCAAATACAAATGAAGCTTCACTCACTCGCCCGCTGCTCACCTCCTGCTGTGCAGCACAGTTCCTAACAGGCCATGGACCGGTACCAGTCCTCGGCCCAGGGGTTGGGGACCTTGGCCATAAAGGGTATTAAGTTAGTTGACAAAATGGAAATATAGACATAAGATTATCTAAATTTACCTAATGTTAAATTTACTAAATATGATAACTGTACTATAACTATGTAAGAGGAGGTTCATATTCTTAGAAAATATGACACTGAAGCACTTTGGGGCAAAGGGACATGATATGTGCAACTTACTCTCAAGTGATGAAAAATGTGTGTGTGGAGAGAGCATATGATGAAGCAAATGTTAACAACCTAGGCATAAGTAGCAGTTCTTTGTATCGCTTACAACTTACTGTAAATTTGAAATCATTTTCAAATACAAAGTTAAGAAAGGCTACAACCAGGGAACCAAACAATAAGATCTTTATACAAGTAACATATAACTCAACAACTCTGAGTTGAAGAAGAGAAAGCCACTCTCTACTGGAAGTACTAAATAACAGATGAGTCCCTCCAAGGTAAGTGAATTAAGTGTGACCCAGAGTTCACACCCACCTGGAGCTGTGTGGCATAGTGCCCAAGCTTGATCTTCAGTAAGAACCCATCTTCCCCCACTTGGTGCTCTGCCTTCTTCTGCAGCTCCTGCACCAGGCCCTCCAGGAGCTGGGTGGCCTTAATGTTCTCCTGTGGATTATCAAGATCTATTGAGTCCCTAGGGGAAAAAAATTACATACATATGTATACATACATGCACATGAGCCTGTACAAGTGCACCCTCAACGCATCACATCTTTTCTTTGGCTAATGTGACTTCTGTATAATGCTCACTGCTAATTTTAGGAAATAGTTCCATTCAATTTGACTAGATGTCTACACTAATCTATCTTAACCCACTAACTACCTCAATATACTCTAGAGGAGTACTTTTCTTTATCACGTACTGCCCTTTCTCCTTCCTCCTGCCGACTGCTCTGGTGCTTATGCTATCTGCTTCTTGGAATGGGGGGAAAGGGAAAGTGCTTCGTGTACACTGAAGGAAATAAGGACTCTGATAATTTCCTATTTATAGTTACCCCTCGATGGTGTAAAGACACAAGGACAAGAATGTTCTACATGTTTTTTCCAGCCTCGACTACTTCTATGTGTTGCTAATTTCACAGAGTATTTCCTAAGTAGTAACAGGTGAAATATTTATTACTATTTCTAAGGCGCAATTTGAGGTATTGGAAATTAGATATATTAAAACAGAAAATGTCTACAAGATTTAGGACTTGTAGGCAACACTTACTCTTCCAGTGAACTAGAGAAACCATTCTATGGACTTCATATTAATTCAGAGCCATTTAACTGGTGACAGGGTTTGAGTGGCCTTCCCTCCCTCCCTTTCCTTCCTTCCTTCCTTCCTTCCTTCCTTCCTTCCTTCCTTTCCTTCCTTCCTTCCTTCCTTCCTTCCTTCCTTCCTTCCTTCCTTCCTTCCTTCCTTCCTTCCTTCCTTCCTCCCTCCCCGCCCCATTTTCACCCCTCTCCTCCACTCTCTCTTTTTAAACAACTTAGGCAACTAACTATTGCTTTTGGGCAGTACTAAATTACTCAGCTCACTGAAGAAACCAAACAGCTGTCAAATTAAAATAACATTCAATTACTGCTGCCCAGGTCTGGAGTCAAATAAGAGATCTGGTGGTAGCTAAAAGATACAGTCATCTCTAACCAACCCCCTGAGGTCAGTTAGCAACTAATTTCAAACAGAAGCACAAACAGGTACACCAAAACACTGATAACAAACTTCATCAAATAATATGCTCAAATCTATACTTGGAGAAAGTAGTCGAGAAAGCCAGATTCTAAATGTGTATGCTCTATGTACTAAATAAAATATATATTAAATAAAGCCTGAAAGGAATGAACTATGGCCCTGTGCTTCTGTTATGACTGGCAATAATGAGGAATCCATTCTTGAGAAGATCAAATCTCTGAGCAAAACTCATGGAAACCAAGTAATGGTTCGTGTACTTAATTCTCTGCTCAAAAACAATTTGTTTCTCTTAACACAAACATGGGGAATTGAAGATTTTAAAAATTAAAATCATTATTTTCTTCAGAAAATCAAAACTAAAAAAAATTCCAGACTTATCAGGGTGATTGCTTCATAATGTGTAACCACTATGTTGTACACCGGAAACTAAATTATATGTCATTGTTATTGGAAAAAATTTTTTCAACTAAATAAAATTTAGATTCCCCTTAATTGTCAACACAAGACTTTTAACGTTCATTTAGTAAGAAGACTACATGGGAAACCTACTACTAAATGAAAACATAAATCAATAGAAACTTCCTGCTAACTTTTTTCCTAAGCTCTCCCCAGCATTAAAACAGAAAATGAAAAGGAAATGGAAAAGCACTAAGCAAGATGCAATTGATGAGCTCACATTTAGCTCCTTTTTTTTTTCTCAGTTAATTACATGAGATGAGATTTTTTTTTAATTGCTTAGGAAATTGCCTTCCTTTGGTGCTAACTTGTTGAGAGAAATCTGCTACTAATGCACCATTGTAATTATTCCAAGACGGCGTTGCTGATGGGTATACAGTCTTCCTCAGACAGTAGCAGGAAGGCTGTCTCCTCTGGGCTCTGTCAAAGAAGACCCCCCACTCACGGTGGTGGAGACCTGAAGTATCTGAAAAGCATGTCAGATCTGACTGACAGACTGGTAACCAACCAATGCCCTGAGCAGAGCAGCAGACAGCCTGCTGCCTGGCGTGCAATATGTCGATTAAAAAGCTTTGTTATCAGTCTACTGCCCTGTACAAAATTTTCCCTGAATCTATAAACAGTAATTTGAAAAATAAGCAAAATAAAGATGCTTTCTAAATCTGCCAACAAGATGTAATTATTGTTAATATTTGGGTGTATCGTCTTTTAGTTGTGTGTGTGTGTCTATGTACACATTACATATAAATTTAAAAACACCAATGTGTCTATTGTTAAATTTGTTAACAATACATTTTATTAAATTATGTGTGCAAACAAACCTTATCTGCCCCATTCAGCACTAAATTCTAAATAGACAAGGGCTTTAATTTTTTCATATGAACTCTACCTCCTACGACACTGCTAGGCACCATGTAGGCACTCAAAACACATTTGTTAATTCTTTTTTATGAGTAGCAATGCTCCAATGTTTTTAGGCAGAATTAACTATTAAAGGGAAGAAATCCAATTTAAAAAATCCCAAGAGCCATTCCATTTTCCTAACTCACATAATTTTTTTTAAATGTACAAGTTTTGGAGTCTCCATCCTATTATCTTTCCAATCAAACTTTGATAATGCTTGTGCTTCACGAAATATGAAGGAGAAAACCATTCACTTACCACGCTTGGCTTTCAATCCACTGGGATAAATAATGGCGCACCTCAATGGGGAAATGCTGGCCGTACAATGCTTGCATCTGGTGAAGGGCATCCCCCTGCAGCTGCTGGGCTTGGATCCACACAGCCATGTTTATAATCTGCTAAACAAACAGTCAGTGGTTTGGGTGGGTTCCCCCCACCACCACCCTTTTAAATCCACTAGAGTTAATTTTCACATAATTATAATAGCTAAAGATAAATGCTTTTAAGTCTTTTTGGACTGACTGAAGATCAGTATTCTGGAAGTGAATTTTAGTTTTGGAATGTTTTCAGAATGCAGATGTTCAGTGTGGCCACGGGAAGCTTTATATCTGAGTCTGTGAAGCTCCAACTATAAAATGTACTGACTCCTATAAGCAAAAGGGCAAAACCAGCATTAGGAGAACTGCCTATAGCATCATAGACATTTTTTTTACTTTTGTTCCAAACTTGAAGCAATGGTAAGTAGCATTTCAACAAAAATGATAAATAATTAGCACGGGGATTTTTTTTTTTTAACAATTGTTTTACATTTGGTATTGTGACTTTTAAGAAATACAATAAACATACTACCATTTTGAAAATGACCCAGTAAAAGGAAAGTGAAAATATTTAAATCATGGGTCGAGTCCTATGTATTACCACTAGTTACCGAAGCACACATAGGGTGCAGATTCATCTGGAAAAATACCCCAAGGTTCACCTTCTAATTTATTGCTAAGGAATTTATGAAGCGATGTTGTGTTAAATTATAGCCTTTAAAAATCTCTCTGACATAAAAACAATACATCCCACCTCAGAGTCAGAAACAAAAACCATTATATTCCAATAGTGGGTAGATTTTTAAAATAAGCTCTTGATTTCTGAAAAACGATTTTATAAAACTATCATGATGCCTTCTCTGACCCACCTGAGAATTTTCCACTCATTTTGAAGAAACTCTCTGGGCTTAACCAGATTGCAGCAGCAACATTACTTTCATCTACGCAGAAGGGACTAAACCGAACCTTGCTCTAGCACTCTGACCCGCAATGTAGAATTTGGTTTAAGGCAGGGCTATCCTGGATCCTATCCACAACGATTTGGCTACTGATTTGCACAGTTCTCCCAAGAGCTATGCTACAGTGAGGGTCCAGTGAATTAGACCTTGATTTTATTGAACACCAGGGACTACACGTGTGTTAGGAAACAAAACTCCCGTCTCAGTTAGTTGTTGTCCGATCACGTAACACTGAGCTATTTATGGGAAGAGTCAGTTAGCCAACAATGAGGTGTGGGGTAAGTCCAGTTACCTATTTTAGACTTGTGCAATGCTATAGAACACTTGAGAGGTGTATAGTTTTATTTAGGGCTTTGGGGCATTAAGACTGGGGTCACTAAGATCACTTGAGATATCAAATTTCAATGGCTGAGAGTTTACTAGGAGAAAGACTGGGATCAAAGAGCTCTCTCCAGAAACGATTCCATGTTATAATCAAACATCTGGAACACATTTAATTATACGATGTAATTTTTAATCAAATAAATCAAATCCTAAGACTTTGAAAACTTGGAACAGATACCAAAGCATGTTTTTTTGGGATAAAAGGTAAAGGAATAGATAGATGAACAAATGGATGAAGGTGCTTAGGCATTTATGTGTATGGTAGAACAAAAAAGGAATGAAAAAAAAACGCAGATATTAAAAATAATGTCTCTTTTAGTGGTAAGGAATTGGTAAGGGATAGCCCTTAATGAATGTTTGAATAATACCAACAGACAGCAAAGTTATCCCGCATTCTGCATTCATTAACTGAATTGACCCAAGACATGAAAGAAGGAAAACTGTGGGAAAACTTTTCTCTACTCGGAGACTCCTTCTCAATTTACTCAAATTGATAGTGACAGTCTGGTCACTATCCTCAGTCTGCTTTAGTTTTCTTCATATCATTTATCACTTCCTGACGTTTCATCACATATTTGTTTACTGTCCATCCAGCAGGATGAAATCACCGTGAACATAATGACTTTGTTTTGTTCACTGTTCCTTCTCTTGGGCCTAGAACAGTGCCTGGCACATAAGCAGTCAGTAAAATTTTTTTTGTTGTTGCATAAAATAAATGTGTATACACAGTTTAGTCAAATCTATCAGCTCTTTTCAAGTTATTATGGAACAAGGCATCAGGATAAAATACCAAGGTAATACATTGAAACAGATTTTATCATTTGGATGATTTCATAATTTGGATGAGTCTATATTTATGATGGTCTATTTGTCCCTTAATAACATATACCACAATTTGTAATTTTTCCTATTAGTTTTTCTTGCTTTGTTTTTGTCTATCTTCTGAACTCTCAACAGGAAGTGAAGGGAACATATTTATTCACTACTGTGTTCCCTGTGCCTTGTACAGTGGCTTGCCATGGTAAGTAGTCAATAAACATTTGTTGAGTGATTAAACACATACCAAATATTTGGTAAATATTTCACATGTTCTGCTGGCTGAACATATTACAGTAGCCTATTATTGTTTTAAGGAAGACTACAGTAATATGTCATCTATGTGGGGGTACTATATAAACATCACACTATTTTGTCTTACATTTTACATTAATCCTTAATATTTATTGAAGAATGGAATGCTGAGCTCTTAAAATTTGTCAGAGTATTTTTATAGCTCTAAATATGAACATATAATAATTATTTTCTAAAATGTCATTTGAAGAATAGCTGGCAAATACAATGCAGCAACCACCTTATTTTGATAAATACAATATACTTTAATTATACTACACTGAACTGCTTTGATGTAACTAGAAAACAGATTTTGCACACTGCTAGTCAAAAATGGGAAATAAAAATACACTAAATAATACAGAATCATTTTTATTTTGCTTTTTAACTAAGAATTACAAACACATGGAATACGAGAGGACTTATTGAGATTATCATGTAACAATTTATATATGTTATTTAGAAAAAAAAAAAAACACTCCCCTCAATTGTATCAATAAAATTTAGACTCTTATGTAGTGCTTTTCTTCATATGATAAAACTCTTCATGCCCATTATTAGGCTATGCCTGCACCTTCTATAAGCTGTTTCCTTACCCTTTCTCACCAGTCTTTATCCTGTCACCAAATAGTATTCCAAATATGCAGTGACTGCACCTATGTCCTCAACATATGCTCTCTTCTGATTATTTACAGGCAGTTCCATCTTCAATGCATGATGTTCTGACAAGGAAAATGGTTTGTATCTTTGGTAAAGCATCACAGGAGCCTCTCTAAAGACTGGAAAATGAATTTGCAATCTTATTTTTAGCCAAAAATGAGAACTGTTTGAGCGTGCTTATTTGATCATAGTATTCCTAAGCATTCCAAACAACCCAAATAGCCTGGAATGCAGAATACTTTCTGAAAAGATAAGGTATCTATGTTGATCTTCTCTATCTGGATGTGTCCTAGGAGTGCGGAATAAAGCAGACCCTCGGGCACTTTGAAACCTTTCAAAAGGTTTCAAAGTCTAATAAATAGCTCATAATGTTGTAAGCATATTGAAAACCATAAAAAAATAAATGTTCACTAACATAAATAAATGATATGAGTGGGTGGGATTTAGGGGTAATTTTGTCTCCATAATAAATACCTCTTTATTAAGTGCTTTCCCTTTTAAAAGTAAAATATAAACCTTTGTAAAGACAAACATCACTTCTTCTGAAGACTTCTGAAACATTTTGGCCAGGGTCATGCCATAGCCAAACTGTGGTTGGTGGGGAAGTACTCAACACAGGACAACTGAAGGCTCCCAACGCAAATGGGCCAACTGAGTGAATTCTGCCTTGAGTAGGGACGAGGGAAGTAAAAATGTGTGTAGGGATTTATTTTGCTGGATTCATGTATACAATGTAAAGCATTTTATAATTCCTATCCTCCATCCCATCACCGCTATGCCATCCCATCCCATGCTAGAGAATCTAAAATGGGGTTAAAGTTCTGAAGATAATGGCAAACTCATCTAAATAGAGTTATTCAAGATTTAACCTCTTAAACCACCTTGTGCCTCAGTTTATTTTGTAAAATGAGAATAACGACACAACATCGCTCAGGGGGTTGTTGTAAAAATGAGTTAATATGTGTACATGTTTAAGACAGTGCCTGGCTCATAGTAAGTGGTCAATATTATTCTGATTTTTACAATATTAAACTTACAAAGGTGGCTTCCTTCTTCCCATCTCCAGTTTCAACTTACTTTAACAAACTATACCCTTCCAAAGTCAATCCTCCACAAAGAGCTCTTTGCTCACCTTTCTCCTTAACCAATATTCTGCGGTACAAACTTTACCTTCCTTTTAAAAGATGGTACAGTCTTCCGATTTTTAATCCATTTCACTGGCACAAAGGATGGATGAGAATGAGTCGAGACTGGTGAAAAGCACTGGGAGGATGTTCTCACCTCACCTCTGAATGAGAGAACTGAGAATTGTGAGGGGTGGTACAATGAGAGCAGGACGGCCACAGGTACAGTAAGTCTTCACTTAACGTCGGTTGGTTCTACGACTTTAAGTGAAATAATGTATAATGAAAACAATTTAACTATAGGCTAATTGATGTAAAAAAAGAGTTAAGTTATTATGGTATCTCATCAATATTATAACGAAACAACAATGAATGAAATGACCTGCTGTATACGCGACTCAAGGGAAAAAAAAAATCTTATTCCTCCCAAAAACACATCCGACCCCTACTAATTAAAATGTAAATTAGTAGCAAAAATATTTTGATTTATCTAATAAATAAAAATAATTTCAGAAATAAGATTAAAAATGAATTAAAATAACATTTATTAGTGTTATTATCCACCATCAAGATTATCATTTACTGTCATTTACTATCATTTATTGAACACTTAGCTATAATATTACAATAAGTGCTTTTATGAATCTACAAAACTGTAGGAGGTAGGCACTATTATTATCCCCAGTTTATAGATGAGGAAATTGAGGCTCAGCAAATTAATCAGGGTTGTAAAATGGTGTAAGAACTTTGGAAAACAATCTGGCAGTTCTTCAAAAGGTTAAACATGAATTATAATATGACCCAACAGTTCCACTCCTTGGTACATGCCTGAGAACTGAAGACATATTTCTACAAAAACTTGTATAGCAGCGTTATTCATAACAGCCAAAAAAATAGAAACAACCCAAATGTCCATCAATAGATGAATAAATAATATGGATGTAAATGCGAAAATGGGTAAAATGGAATATTATTCAGATATAAAAAGAAATAAAGTACTGACACATGCCAGAACATGGATGAACCTTGAAAACGTTATGCTAAGTGAAAGAGGCCAGACATAAAAGGCCGCACATACTCTAAATTCCATTTATATGAAATGTCCAGAATAGGCAAAACTCTAGAGGCAAAGTAGATTGACGGTGGTTGCCAAGGGCTAGAGTAGTTGGAAGTAACTTTAAATGCAATGGGTTTCTTTTTGGGGGTAAAATACTTGCCCCAGGTCCCACACATGAGGGGCACCATCCGGGCTGGGTCTGGGAAGTCAGTAGCATACTCCCTTTGTCTTGAGGACTTTTGGTGGTTGATTACATGATTTTTTGTACTTTTTTGTACATTTGCTATATTTCATAATTTAAAGAAAGAAACAGGCTAAGAAATTAGAATAAGAAACCTAACTCTGCAAGGCTCTAATTTAGCAAAGGCTCGGTCTAGCTCTTGATCTGAAAAGTATAAGGCAAGGAACCAGGATTTGAAACTGTTAACCATATCAGCACCATTTAATAACTACAGGACTTTGGATAAAATATAAAGAGCAAGTTCCCTAGTTGTGTCAATGGCGACACTAGTACATGTATTCGGTGGTGGTAGTTATCTAGTAGTAGAAACTTGGCGAGACAGAAAAATTAAATAGTAGTAATAAAGGATTAAGACTTTGTTCATATTAAAATTGGCCTAATATCAAGATAGAAGGTTAGAGTAAAACTTTCCCATCTAGAAGTAGGTCAATACCAGAGCCAGCTGCTCTTAAAAAAAATTTCTAAACACTACTTTGTAAGTAATCAGGAAGGCAATTCTCTAACAAAATCAGATTATTAAACAGATGGGAAGAGAACAAAAAGAATAAAAGTATTTGGCTTATAAAGAAACAAGGAAAAATTTGCCCAGGCAACATCAAGATGATAATATTCTGGGAAAACAATCAGTCATAAATCTTTACATCACAGCCAAATCATTACATATTATTTCGAGAAGAAGAGAAAGCAAGTGAAGGAAGGAGAAGGGAAGGAAAGGTAGAGAGGAGGAAAGGGAGGAAAGGATGGAGGAAGGGAACTATTTGCTAAATATAAAGGTCAAGTCTTAATCAGTGGGTTATCATATATTTAAAACTCTCACCTATATATATCTTGGCCAAAAACACACAATCTCAAAAATAAAGAGAGTAGACTCAGAAGGATCATCATAGCTGCTAAAATCATTAAGTGATACTTGTTGGGAACAGGATAGTCACAGTCTCAAAGTAGTACCGCGCATGTTGCTATTATTTGCAAAGGGAAAAAAATACATTTTCAGTGGAAAAAGCTGGCAAACAACACCTTAACCAAGTAATCAAACATCCCTAATCATGGGACAGACATTTTACATCTCTAGATGTGATACACTGAAAAGAATGTTAGACAAACTAAATGTTTTACCTCCACTCATGAAGAAACAATTAGACAAATCTAAACTGTGAGACTATTATGAAAGACAGAAAACTATGCAACTGTTCTTACTTAAAGGAAATTAAAAAGATATGATAACTACCTACAGCATAAATTTAAAAACAACAACTACAACAAACAAACCCTACAGCTCTAAAAGACTACTAGGACATTAAATATTTAAAAGTTTTAATTTAAATATGACTATATCTTGGGTATTATTGTATCAATATTAAATTTCTTAAGAATGATGATGGCATTAAGGTTACATAGGAGAATGACTTTGTTCTTGATAAATATATATACTCTAAGTATTTAAGGGTAAAGTCATGATGTCTGCTACCTATTTTCAAAGGAGAGAAGGAGAGGGAGGTGTTACCTAAATATAACAACTGCGAACAATTGGTCTACCAAGGCAAAGTGTATGTGAGTGTTCATTGTTCTATTCTTTCAACTTCTCAGTAATTAAAAAAAAATTTTTAAATCAAAATGAAGAGCAAAAATTCCAAATAAAGAAGGAAAAAAGTAATGAGAGTAGAGGTTTGACTCTCATCTTGAAATTGTCCCTGGAGGTACATAAAAATCTGGACTTCTCAGACTCTGTGCTGCAGCTGGTAGGATGCTGTCATACAAGGCAGGCTCCCTCCTGTTACATGGGCCTGCAGCTTGAATGCATGTGCGTTATCATTCTTTCTGTGTCGAAATCCATTTAGCAACTTGAACAACCCATTTAGGAAGAAGCTACATCACTATCACTTCCCAGATAAGAAAAACATTTGCTGTAGCCCATAATGGCCATCTACATTATGCAAAAGTAAGAAATGATTTGAGGCTGTCATGTAGACCTATCTCAGCCTCAGAATTTCTAATGAAGGTTAATCTTTCTACCCATTTTACACCATTAATCAAGAGCAACTAACTCATCTTAGAGTATGTTTCTTGAACAGTGTAAATCCTTTAGTTTAGGAAATAAAAATTCCTCAGCCACTAAAATATACTGAGTTTCCATACCATTTAGATGAAAGAGAATCTTTTCTCTCTTGTTCTTAAGTTTTTTCCTTTAAAAAATAAAGGGTATTAATAAATCTACACACGTTCCTATTGTTTTCCCCATTAAAGATCACAACCTCCCTCTTAATTGAGAATTACAGTAGTAAGTTTCCACCTAGCAAAATTCATTTTGAAAGGCACCTTGCAATAGGTTAACTCCCAGGGACAACCATTAGTTAGCTATAATATACAATAGTAAGAAACTGGTACTAACCTAAATATCCAAAACAGGAGAATAAACAGAACATTTTAATTTCATGGAATATAGTGCAACAATTTAAAATGGAAGGCTTTGTTGCAATATAAGGCTATGTAGACACATTTTTTAAATGTATAAAAAGAATGGTAAATGTAAAGTATACACAATATATATGCTGGAGGACAAATATCAGAGACAGGTCAAAGAGAACTGTAAACAGTTACTACATTTCAGTTAAAAAGTTTTGGTACAATTTTTTGTAAAGTTTTTTTTTATTAACTTTTGTGTAGAACGTACAACTTAAAATATAAATTTAATAGTCATGGGAAATTAGTACAACTCACTATATCCCTCAGGAACCAAACATAAAAGAACATGCAAAAGACACAGGAAGAAATATTTCCCATGAGAGCACCAGATTATGGCACTTTCCTACAAATTAGGTCATCCTGATTGAAGTAGGACATGAAATAGTAAAAATTCAGAATTATAAAGTTTTTTAAAAAATAAATGCAACTCCATTATTTTCAAATATATAGCACTGGTTTAAGACTATTAATAACTAAGCTTAATTTGTAATTTTGACATCTATTTATGTAATACTTTATTTAAAAGCTTTCAAATGCCTTGTACCCAATAATTATTCATATTATTTTGTTTAATAAACCTTTCTTCTTGAAATAGTATAAAGGTAAATGGTGCAAAAATATATTTTGAAGTATTTTTTGAAGTCCAGAAGAAATAAAAAATGTTTCTGTGGAGGAGAGTAGATGAAAAAAGATGAACAAAACTTTGGTAATTTTTGAACTTGAGTGATGAACCTACAGGAGTTCATAATATACTATTCTCTCTTATTTTGTGTGCGTTTGAAAATGTTCCTACCAAACACTGAGAATACTAAAAGGCGGGGGGGAAAGGTAAACTAGAACTGAGACCAGCTTAAAAGACAAGTGATCGTAGAGGTAGTGAAGTTTAAATTTAGGTTTTATTGTGATTTCTGAAAGAAACGTGAAAAACAGAACAAAAAAGAAAGACTATTTGGAAATGTCATATTTCAAGACAAGAAATAATACTTAGGGTCATATTTGGCTCTTCTTTCATCTTTGATATGACAAAGTGACTGTCGCTGTAAACTCATACCAATTGTAAATAGAATAAATTACACAGAAAACCCCTCACAGCAGTGTAATAATTCCTTTTCAAAACTATATTTTCTTTACCCCTAATGACACACCTGAATAAAACCGGCCTACAAGAAAGTCCTTGATAATTCCGGGGTAACAATGCAAAGCCACTGGAAGGCTACAGTTACAAGATCAGATCCCACAAAGCCTTAGCCTTTGGTTCTTAACTTTGCTCCTATTCAAAGGCCAGCAGAACTGGGGGATAAAAAAATCTTCCTGCTTTGTTGATATGAACTTATGTTGTGCCCAGAACCTATATCTAAAGCCACAGCAAGGTTTGCATTCCCTCTTGGATTCTTCACTATCTCAGGAAGGTTGAACAGATCAGGCCAGTTTCTAAGAACAGAAAGGCAGCACTGTAGGGCAATCATGCTAAGGATGCCCTGAGATAATTCTCCCTGGGTTGCACTCCATATCTTTTACATACATGAACACCAGCGCTCACCCAACAATCTCTACTCTCAAAAGAAAACCTGGGGAAAAGATCAAACTATACTGGAAATGCACACCTATTCACTGAACCCGAACCAAGTGCAGAAGAATATAGTATTCCCCTCCTCTTTTCAAGTAGCTGTGTCCTCTGCCTTTACCAACAATCATAATCTACTTCATTTTTGCTCATAGTTATTTGAATATAAATCCTTTCAAAAACAAAATAGAAAATGAATCTAAATATGTTTTGGTTAAAATAATGGATGACTAAAATCTTTTCTTTTAAGAGAGAGAAATGCCTCATCAGCTAGTTCCTTTGTCTGCTCTTCGGATGATCTGCCATTTGTGAAGTCCGAATGCAGCTTTTTGAAGATAATGCCAATGTGTGGGGTGGAACACTCACTGTTTAAATAAAATGAGTCCTGCAGAAAAGATGAGTCTAATAATGGGTAGCAGGAGCTAAGAAATTCATTCTAATTCTGAGATGAAATGACATTTAAATAAGAGCTCGTCGTGTCTTAGAAAATCAAAATGTTTGGTCTCTTGGGAGAAAAAATGTTATCCAGTCTAAGAAATAATAATGATATCAGGACATTCAACATTAAGATGAATCAAAACTGTGCACAAAGTAACATTTACCAGAGCATCAACACTGGAAATTTGCAATAAAATACAATTAATTTTGCCAAAACAATCTTTTTCTGGAAACAGGTTCTCTCTTACTTCATATGTACTGGGATAGCTACACACAACTTAGTACTGTGAACTTGAGTGCATGTTCCTACAACATACAACAGACGCACTGAAAAACCCCCACCTCTTAACTAACTGCTTTGGCCCCAAGACATCAGCCAGGATAACGGCAGAACTCTTCTGTGTCTATGTTCATTCGCAGGCTGCACCGTTACAGGAAGAAGCTAAGAGCAGCGATTTCCTTCCAAAAGGTCAGCTGCTTCAGACAGACCAAACAGAAAGCAGTTAATTCTTGCCAACTTCCCCTCCTGCTTCTGCAGCGTGTACGCAATAGCATTTGGTTTCCAGTAAAGCTCCAAAGAAAAACAAAACAAATGTGAGACCCACAACCTATGCAATGTCAAGTGTCTCACTTGACTAAAGTGAAGACAGAAAGCTCACATGAAGCTGCACTTTTTGAACAGCAGTGGAATTGGGAAGAACTACCAGTTTCACTGTGGACTTAAGTACGAGGAAAAAGACCGTCCTAGACTTTACACTAATCCTCCAGAAGTCTTTACCTAAAAATATAATGGTATTTTTACTATAATAAATGTGACATGTAAGGTCCCTAGCTGGTCGATATAAAAGTGAATCTTTAGCTTTCCTCTTCTCAAACTGAAGTCAAATCATTGTCCAACATGCTAAGGCACTAGCTGGATTCAATAGTGATAATCAGCAAAAGCAAACATATAGTGATTATATAGTTTCTTAAATTAGACATGGAGAAAAGACTGTACAACTAAGAACAAAAAAAAAGAGGAAGAGGACAGGAAATATGATTTTAAATCTTCTTTAGGTAGTAACCCTAAAGTAGTTACAGAATAATACTGGATACACACCCAGCCCCAAAGAAACAACGCATAGACTTCTTTAAATTAGGTGAGTATCTATGCATTCACTTTTCCTAGGGGCAACAAAATTAGATCCTTTTGAGTAGAAAAGTGAAGAATGAAGGAAAAATAAAGACTTTTTAAGTTTTCTCAGCCAGACGGGTTCCTGGTTTAGCTGTCTACATACGACTTACAAGAAAATGTGACAGGTCCTTCAGAAGGGCTCCTGCAGCATGTCATAGGGTTCTATGTGGTTTCTACCTCGTTAGTTTCAAGTTGTGGTGGCAACGGAGATATCGGGCTTTTTGTGAGACAAGCTCCTGTTCTAAAGATTCTACGCTTTGATGATGGAAAGTATGTAACGCACTCTGAGACTACTCCATTTGAAAGGAAGACAGTTTGGGGTTCAAGGGAAAACATTAGTTTGTTATAGATGCTAAATTAACAACTGCTGCCCACACTAGCAACTGTTTCATATTAGAAACAAAATAAATGATTACATTTTCAAGTCTTTCCTATATTTAATCACCAAACATTGCATAACAGCAAAGTAATTAGCACAGAAAGGAGAAAAAAGAGGGCACTAGCGGTTGTAATAGTAATAACAGTAACGGTAGTAATAATAAACATTCAAAGAGTTCTTACGATGTCATGAACTCATGCACAGTTCTATGCTCTTTGTATGTGCCCTCATTTAATCCTCTGATTATTCATGTGAGTTTATTATCTTTGTTCTCTAGATGAGGAAACAGATTTAAGGGCTAGGAAATTTGCACAAAGTCCTGCAGCAAGGAAGTGAAGGAGCTGGGATTAGAACCTAGGCTGTGTCCACCTCCAGGGCACATGCTCTCAACCCCGGTAGTTTATCTCTTAAAACCCCTCACCAAACGAAATGAGTTTTTCCCGACAATACCTGTGGTTTAAGACTGCTTTATGATAAAAGCTACACACAAAGTACAACTCACAAACAGATACAAAAAATTATTTGACAATCCAAAAATGCTTTCCCTAAAGGTCAGAGAACATCAAGATGACAACCCTTCAAATGACCATAGGAAGCCATATTAGGGGTTTGGTGGTTTGCCTTCACGCCTCTAAATCAATCAGAAGTCGGCTAAAAGCTTTAGATTGTAAAAGGGAGTGGGAGGAGAATAACGAGAACAGTTCTGGGGGTAACTTTCCAATGAGGCCAAAACCTAGATCCTGACCACTTGTGGTCAGAATTAACATTGTGACATTTCCTATAAGGCCAGTGAGTGGTTGGTTATATTTGTTATATTTGCTCCCAAATTCCTTATTAGGTTTCCATTAGCTACATTATTATCCATCCTTAATATTTACCAAAGAACATCCTAACCCCAGGTTTTCTGCTGGCAGAAAACATTTCTCATTGAGGATAATAATTATTAATACAATTAAGAAAACAACTTTTGAAATAATCCTACTGAGTAAGATAGGATAATAAAGATACTGAAGTAAGTTGTCACCTGAGTAACTGTTCACATTTCACCAATAATTAAACACCAACTTACCTAATGCTGATGTGCATGTGGAGTTACAGACCAGGTATAAATGATAAATTCTGTGATAGCTGATTAACACTAATACAAAAAACATAAAATAACCATGTTCCTGTGCAAGGTGTACATTAAATAACTGGCTGAATGTTAGGCGATCACCTGAGTTCACCAAGCCATGCCACCAAGAAGCAATTACCCTGAATGTATGAAGACAATTCCTGAATGTAACGTGGGACACCTGGCAATGCCATACTCCTATGAAAGGTGTCTCATTCGAAATTTAACACCTTTGGCTAAAAAAGAATCAACTTGTGTCCTACACCCTTTATCATTTTGGTCATCTCAGTTTTAAAAGGAGGAATGATTTACCTCTCTGGAATTAGAATGTGCCCAACACTCTGGGCATAAGAACCAAAGCAATTCTGAGTCACCTGTTGCTCAACGACTACATAGTAAGTTATCCCAGGGCAGGAACCATATCTCATTCATTTTGATTCCCTCAACACAGTACATGGTACATGATAGATGTTAAATAATTGTGTGTTAAATTAAATACAATTTTTTGTAGACCTCTGTGTTACAAAAAGAACCCAAATGGGGGAAATGGCTGGTAGGTCAGTTATTTCCTTAAGATGTTATTTTTAACACTGGGGAGGTCATTAACTTGAATCCTTATTACAGGAATAATGGGACTGAATCACACTTTATAGAAACTGTGACGGAGGTTTTGACTCATCATTGGTGCTAATCAAGGTAAATATAATCGCAAGTTGTATCACTCCATAAACATCGTGACAAGTTTGTAAAATAGAGCTAACACCTCATTGCAGCGATTTCAAAGAGGAGAATTGCATGAAATGTGATGATGCTTACATGAGCTAAAATTCCAAAGAAAGCTTTTTCTTTATGCAATAGAAACTGTGTTTTTTTTTTTCCCTTTAATTATATCTCAAAGAAAGAAGCTGAGTATAAACGGAAAGCACAATGTTTATCAACAATTCACTCCTTCGGTTACCATGTACACACCAGATACGATCCAGAAAGATTTATTATTGTGCCAAAACAAGAGGATGAGGTCTATATCCAGAATGGAGATTAATGTTGGAAGGATGACTCAGGGCTAATGGCATCGGTCTGGTAGACGTTGAACCTATTTTTCATTTGAGAGTTCTTCAACTACAGAATCGAATGCCACCTCAGGAAGGAATTTCAGTAAATACAGTCACGCTTGACTACAGACTATTTTTTAGTCAAGACGTATTTCCATGTAGCAAAGTAGATTTAGCAAATGAAAATAGAGTCTTGAATCACTATGGATGTCCCCTACCCTTGCCAAAAATGACAAGCTGCTTGCTCAAAACTGTCACTAATTAGCAGCTGCTGCTGTAAAGAAAACCAAAATAAGTGCCAATAAAAGCATATTGAACTGAAAGGGGGCCTATGACAAGGAATGGGAAATGCAAGAATCTATTTGTGACTAGTAAACTTTCTAAATGCTGCCAACTAAATGTGGGAGACCAGGGGGTAGGGCGATAATGGCAACAGATGTCCCTTCATATTTAAAGAGGACGGACTTAGAAGAGTCTCCTTGCATCTGGAGAGGCACAGAAATCCCAGGGCACTGAGGTTACTGAATTCCACCACAACCATTTCCACCTCTCCAACAAGAAGGAGCCCATCTTGGTTTAGGGGTAATTCTTCATTGTCCATACTTGTCTCTGGCATACTACCCCCTGCATTTTCACACATCATAAAAACCAAACTTTAAAAATACCTTTTGTATTCTAATGGCTTTGGCCCAAACTCTTATGGTTGAATCTAGTTGTTGACCCTTCACTTTACAGGTTGAAAAAAAAATAGATCAAGGAAAGCAGAAGTGATCTGTCCAGTGTAAGTGAGCAGGGGATACAGTGGTACAAAATCACTTTAATGTTCAGTATAAGAGGCTCTAAAATCACTCAGATTAAGATCCTGCTTGAAATTGCATGGACTACTTTTAAAATCATTCTCCAAGGTTCTCCCTCTCTCCTTCTTAACCAATCAGGTCTCCCAGTATAATTCTTTTTTCCTCAACAAGGTTAGACTGATAGAGAGCCATCGCTATTTTATTTATATTTGGACCACAGAGTCAAGTTGTCTCTGTAACAACTACACAGAAAAATGAGAGTGAAAAAGAAAAAATAAGGGACAAAGGGTAGAAGGAAGGGAGGGAGGGAGAGAAAAAGAAATAGTAAAAACGGGAAAACAGAGAAAATAAACAAGCATGAGCATATAATTTCTTAATGAAGCTGCAATCAAAACCTCTTTTGTACTTGCTGTTCCCTTGTGTAATGTTAGTCTTAACTTCTGTATAAACAATTATAACAATGTACCAGTAATTTTCCAGTTCCCAATCAGGCTATAAGGAGAACAATTTGCTTTATGAAACACGGAGAAAGACTAATCTCTGATATTACAGTCAGTGCAGGTTTATCAGCAAGATTTGAAGGAGATAAGCCTACTGACATACAGATTAGGAATCACATTTTCAGATCTTTAATAACCCCCTAGCGGTCTGCAACAAGCTGTTGAATTAACTTGTCTTTAGATACTTATTGTGCATGCATAGCTTGCTAGGTCAGGTACAAAACAAAACTAGAAATCCAGCCAGGAGGAAATTGTCAAGTCTCCAAGCAAAAGGGTCATATTCAAAAACAAAACAAGACAAAAAAAAAAAAAACAGACACAAAGGGACAAAATTATATAATTCCACTTATATGAGGTACCTAAAGGAGTCAAATTTATATAGAAAGAAAGAAGAAGGGTGGTTGACAGGGACTGGGGGGCAGGAGAGTGGGAATTATTGCTTAAGGGGTACAGTTTCAGTTTGGGATGATAAAAAAGTTCTGGAGATCGATGGTGGTGATGGTTGCATGACACTGTGAAGGTACTTAATGGTACAGAATTGCACCCTAAAAATGGTTAAAACAGTTTAAACAAAATTTTAATGGGGGAAAAAGCCAGTTCTTGCCTAGTGAACTCACATATTTAACTCTGAAATCCAAAGGAAACAGAGAATTGGCTTTTCCTTCTCTTTTCTTTCTTCCACAGTTAAAGGCATACTGAGGGTTGACGTCTTGGAATACACCCTCTTTATTGAGATTAAAGAGGAATAAATGGAATCAAGGTATCTTCAACACCAACCAATGCTTATTACCAGAGATTAGTATCTGCCTACCATAAACAAAGGTACATGAATTAATTCTCTCACAGAAACAGTATTCATCTAATGAATACTAACTGAGCACCTGTACCAGGTACTCAGGACATAGCAGTGAACAAAAGAGGCATGCTTTTTATGAACTTAGGTTCTAGCATCTAATATTAAATACTTTAAAGTTTAAACAAATACAGACTATGCTATACTTTCTCATTTTTGCTTTTAATTTTCTTCTTTCTATTTCTGTTGTTGGAAAAGGATACCACTTGACTATTATAGAACTGTACAGGTAAACTGTAAAAAGTCTGTACCTTCAAACCAATATTTGAAAAAAGGTTTTCAGAGCATCTCAACAAAATCAGACTAACAAGGGTGATGGCTGACTTTTGTGAAAGGCCTGACAATGTGAAAGCAATTTCTGATGAAACCTCGACATCTGTTCATCCCTGCTGAAAGATGATCATCTTTACAGAGCTATAGTAAGTGCAAAACAAATCGCGTCTAATCAAGGATTCCATGGTTAAGAACATTTCAGTATGGTATTAGTCCAGCTTTTCTCCACGATATAGTTTTATTTAGAGGATAACTTTCATGCTTGCCGCAATCAAATCAAATCATTTATCTTTCAAAGATGATTTGCAGATTCAATCTCCACAAGGTACTAAAAATATAGAGCATAGTTTAAAATTCACAACGGGACTCGAGTTTCTACCCACCAAAGCATAGCAGTACAAGGCAGTAGGTGGCCAGCAAACATTTAGTCTCTTCTTTTTCTCACGGAATAAAATATGGGTCAGAGTCTATTTAAACAAGAAATATCATCACAGTAAAAGCTAGGTGTAACAAAAATATTTTGAAATACTTGAAAATGTGCCATTTGTTTCTCAAGTCAACACAACAATCTCTTGTTCAATATAATGAATATAATGAACTTTAAAACAAAAGAATCAGACTCCTTGGAGCATAACAACTTTTGCATATGCTCTTAAATTTTTGTTTAAGGAAACATTTTAAATATTCTAACATAGGTTGTCATATTAGAAAAAATATTTTTACTTTATGGAACTAATCCTCAATTTTATTGAAGAATTAATAACATTCAATAAAGTACATATCAGGATGTTTTAAGTGTTAGAATTAACCTACTTTTGGTACCACACTAAAATAAAGGCGTTCCAGAAGCCCACTTGGCACTAAAAGCTACTCAATATTTTATTTAACATTAAAAAGCCAATTAATTTGGCTTAGATGTCAACCAATATTCAAAGTAACACAGAAGTTCTATCTATTTCTTCAAAGGTTCCTTCCAGAATCAGAGATCTAAAGAGACCATTAAGATAAACTAAATAAGCAGGCAGGCCTTAGGATGGAGGGCTTAGGCATTACCTAGATTATTACCCAGGTTCCATAATCTCGCTAACCAAGTTGGCCAGGTGAAGCTCTGTTTGTTCAGTTTTCCACACATAGTTGCAGTTATCACCCCATCTATAAAGAACTAAAAATTGTGCCCCTCCTTTAGGTACCTCTTAAGACTAAACTAACATTAGAAGAAACGAAAAATGTGAAAGGAAAAATTTCATCTGTAACTAGAAGTTCCTAAATTTCAAGCATAAATTATAAGTGTACCATAAAAATGAAGTCACTAAGACCAAAATATGAACACAATTATTTTCTAGACAAATTGTTTCTCTCACACACACACATACTCCAAAGCAAAACAAATTAACAAAAAAAACTCTGCCTAAAAATGACTTGATAGTTGAGTAATACCTAAAAAATAATGGGTGGTTTTAGTTCCAGATTGTAAGCAAGGTCGTACAGGTAACAAGAAACAATGTAGTCTGATTCATCTAATTCAATACTCAGGCCCTTGCAACTTTCTGTAATAACAACAGGTAATTCCCAACCTCTTCCTGTACGTACCCTCTTCCCTGCCACCTTTCAAATGGAATCATATTTCATAATCCATTTGCATGTTCATTTTTTGGAACATGAAACTTTTCCTCAAAGAAACAAAGTTATAAAGAGACGAAGAGTTCCTAGGTAAGCCCCAAAACCTCAGTGGATGTACAATCCTACAAAATCTAATTATCCTTTATAATTTTGTTTCTAAAGAAAAAGATGTTAGAATTTCTAATCAGCAATACCATTAACAACCAAATAATGCTCCTATTCTTGTGGGTTCCCTGTCCCGGCTTCCAAGCAGCACCAGCGGGAGAAGTCTTCCTCCCAAGAAAAGGGAAGGACCTCTGAGGACGTGGATGATGCTTCAACCAGGCCTCGGTGTAGCAGTTCCCAAAACAGGGAGTGTGTGTGTCGTGCGTGTGCATGTGCATGTGTGTGTGTGTTCAGGAATGCTGTCTGATGGAAATTGAGGGGTGTCATTTTCTTCAGCTAAGAGCAGCTTCTGCTTGCTTACAGAGCCATGGCTTCAGTTCCCAGAAGGCAAGAGTCCCTATTTGAATCTAAGTTATTTGTAAGCTAGATGTTAAAGTAGGAGACAGCTATACTTTATTTCTATAGAAAGCCTATAACTTCACTGTCCAATGTGACAGCCACTAGCTGTATGTGCTACAAGGCACCTGAAATGTGGCTAGTGTCACTGATAAAATGAATTTTTAAGTTTTATTTCATTTAAATTAACTTAAATGTAAAGTTAAAAGCTAATGCTCAATTAAGTTATTAGAAAACTTTCAAGTATATTTGGAACAACTTGGGTATGTGAAATCTACTTTATCAGATAGAAATTTTCTGAATTCTGAACATATATTTCTGGTGAAAATTTTGCATCCAGATTGAGATATGCTGTAAGTATAAAATACATATTATATTTTGAATACTTAACACAAAAAAGGAATGTAAAATATCTTTGTTTTTCTATTTATTGTATGTTGAAAGGATAGTATTTTTATATACTTGGCTAAAGAAAAAATATTAAAATTTATTTCACATTTCTTTTTACTTTTTTAAGGTGGTTACTATAAAATTACATTTATATTTGTAATGGATAGTGCTTATCTATAATATTTTATGTATTTCTTATATGAGTTTTGTTTATAGTTTTATAGTTTATATATGACTTATCTGTAACATTAATAACTTTCCTTCTACATTTTTCGTAAAAGGAAAATGTTTTGAAAGCAATCCTAAGTTTTTAAATTAAAATTTAAAAATATATGTAGTCTTACTGTACTTACCGAAATATTAACATAAAACTATACTATTTTGAGTTGAAACTGTACAGAGTATTGTTTTTAAAAATTACTATTCTGTTATATAATCTTTATAAAAAGATATATTTAAGAAGACTAAATCTAGTGATTCTTTAATGGAACTACTACTGATTATCTACCCACTATTCAAAGAATGTGAAATTCACTTTGATTCATATTAAAAATATATCCTAATGCATATTGTAAAGGAAGTTCAGGCAAATTCTTACCTCTGAAAAAATTTTAATGATCTAAATGAAATATTCGATAATTAAAACAACGTGGTATATTAGAAACACCCTGATCTATGGAACAGAAAATACAAGAAGCATATGTGAACATACAGAAGGACTTAATATATAATAATAATGGACTTTCATATCAGCAGGAAAAAAAGAGGAAGCTGGAAGAAATCATGCATTTTTATTTTTAAATAACTGGCTGGCCACTTGAAATTGATTTAGGTTAAAATTGTTAATATATGTAAAACATCGAACTCAGTGCTTGGCACACAGTGAGTGATCGATAAATATAAATTATTATTTTTAGGAAAACAAAGCTACATTTTCACTTCATTTCTTACACAGAAATAGATTCCCAGTAAATCGAGAGACTGAACGCAAAAATAAATAAATAAATAAATAAATAAATAAATAACCATTAAATAATCTAAAAGAAAATACAAATGAAAATTTAACAATCTTTTAAGCATGCCTTAATAGCAAGATCAGAAGAAAAGAATGCTAAATTAGACAACATAAAAATTTAACATTTTTATACTGCAGAAAATACCGCATAAAGTTGACAGTCAAAAAAGAAGAAACTGGGAGGAAATTACTTGTAACATGTAAGACAAAAAGATCTTTGTGAAAACTCAAACACCTATAAGAGAAACACAGGCAAATTATATTAAAAGGTAAATTACAAAGAGGAAACAAAATGGCCAATAAACATGTGAAACACTGTCCAACCTTACTAGAAATCAAAGAAATACAAACAAATATGAGAGGCTAGGAAAGATATAAAGGCTGTCAATACTCAGTTATGGAGGATGTGGGGAAATGGCCATCCCCTTCAGGATGTGGGGAAATGGCCATCCCCTTCATGCACTAGTTCTTGGTGGGCACATCTCCTGGGATACTCTTTTTGAAGAGCAGTTGGCACTATCTAAGCAAATGACTCAGCAACTCCATTTCTAGAACTTACATTAAGGAAACAGTCTGGTATATATGAAAAAATCCACTCAGCCCACTTTTATAAACCACGGTGTTGTTTATAAAAGTGAAAAACTGGAAACAACCTAAATATTCATTAATAGATTAACTAAATTATGGGAGGGCTATACAATGAACATAGATCTTAAAATGTTAAAGTAAATTAATATTTATTAAGTTTCTGGGGGAAACAAATTCCTCATGAGCCCCCAAATAACATAATCAGACTAGAGGTTTGTATTAACTGTAAATTTGGATTGTTATCTCTTCTCCATATTCCCTAACCCCATTACCTGTTTTAATGGGGAGTTGGTTGTTTATATTAGGGGCTTCAAACTAGAGACCATGAACCTCCCAAAGTATAAACAAAATTGTATGTGTATGTATATTTTACTGGGAAGAGAGTTAATGGTTTCATCAAAGTCTCAAAAGGTCCCCTAATCCCCAAATGGTTAAGAACCACTGGGATATATAGTTTAAAAGGTCAAAGTATTGTTTAATTTTGCCTTAAAAAGCATATGTGGGGGGAAAAAAACATATGTGATTGGACAGCCCATTCATTCACTAGTCAACAAATACTTAGTATTTACCAAGTCTTACCTTGATTGGTAGCCAAATTACCACAAAATCTTGGAATACATTTCTTTATGCATTTTGGAACTATTCTAAACACACACACACACACACACACACACACACACACACACACACACAGCCTCAAAAAGTCTTCTAGCAGCTATGAGACAAAAAGCTGATCAAAAAGTTTCAAACAAAATTATAATGTTAACTTCTGAAAGAAGTAACTTTTTTTACAGTCTTTTGAATCTTACATATATTTGAGCTTCTTTAAGGAAATGACCTTAATATTTATGGACCAGAAAAAGACATCTTTGTCAAGATAGCCAAATTCTCAGTCAGATAAAGACTAGAACACAAACAAGTAACTAGGTTTAAACGAAGAAAACAAAAATAATCATTTTATATATTAATTTTAAAAATGTGTTGTATAATTTGATGCCATATTATAAAATATATGATGCTAAATATGAGGTCCCAAATTTACAAGACTTATAAAATATCCCATGGTTTGATGAAAATAAGTCAGACACATATAAGAAGAAATTAGTCTAATGTCACAATATCACAGTGATATAAGCAGATTACAGGGAAAGTCAGCAACTACAAATGAACTGAAACCATAGAAAAACATAATTTGAATTAAATGAGATTATTACATTTTCAGGAGGCAGAAGAGTACGAAATGATAAGCAAGAAGAACCATAAAATCAAAAGGATTTATTAATGAAGACATATTGGGAAATATGTTTATAGCCTAATTTTCAATACATGAAAATATTTATCTTAATTAATTTGAATTAACTATGTATTTAGGTTTTAAAAGCACTTAAAAGATACAGGATTTCTTTTATGTTTTATTGTTCTCAAAACTGACAAAATAAAATTCTGTTACAGTAAATTTCATTAAAATAAGTTATAAGGCATAATCTAGGTTAAGGTAGATTTCTACTGAGATGAATTTTACATAAAATAAGTAGGTTTTCTGCTGGGCTCAAAAATATATATTTTTCAGACTGTAATTTTATTTGCTGCAAAGTGATAAGACCTAAATAGCCAAACTCCAGAATTCTCCTAAAACATCAACTTATAATTTATTTTCATTTTTCTTCTTTAAACTCCTTAAAACGTTAAAATGCTTTTAAACACTGAAGCTAATTACAAGGAAACTATTTAACATAAATTTAATTAAGGCAGAACACAAGTCTCTTGTTTTAACAATGATATATACCCAAAAGAAAGTATCATTCGCTAGAGATTTCCTTTAGTGGATATTCCTAGATGAATATCATATAAACAATTAGAGAAGTCATTAAGCATGACTAATGGAATTATAAGAAAAATAAATCCATAAACCTAGCAACCTTTATAAGTATCATGAAAGAGAAAGCAGTACAATGATACAATGTTCAGGGTTGTAAGAAGTTAAAATAAACTAGACCAAAATATTTTGTTAAGTCAAAAGAAAACCGCACACATCTTCAATATGAAATAATAGTAACTTAGTGGAGCACATAAACAAGTAAAATGATATAATTTCTTTATTATATTCATAAAATATAATTTTCCATCAGCTTATACATAAAAATATGAAGCATTCCACCAAGTATAGGAAATAAGTGCTCAAGTTCAAATTACTTTAACTCTGAAAATGCTGAATACAATTAGAATGATTTTAATATAGTTCTTCAACAAAATGTCATATAACCATACCACATAAGTATGCCATGCCAAATATATTTAACACAAACATCACAAACTACTTATTTTTCTGCTCCTAAAAAGGAAATACTAACTGAAACAAAAACAGGTTTCTCATTCTAAGATCAATCAATACACAAACATCATTTAAAAAATTACACCCCCACCAAGCTTTACTGAGATATAACTGACATATAACATTTTGTAAATTTAAGGTGCACAATGTGATGAACTTTATTTAGGTATATATTACAAAATGATTACAATGTGATGAACTTTATTTAGGTATATATTACAAAATGGTTACACAATAAGGTTAGTTAACACATCCATCAACTCACATAGTTACCATTTTTGTTGTGGTAAGAACTTAAAAGATCTACTCTCTTAGCAACTTTAAAATATGTAATACAGTATTATTAATTATAGTCTCCAAGCTGTTTATTACATCCCCTGAACTTATAACAGAAGTTTGTAGCCTTTGACCACCTTCACCTATTCCTCCATCCCTGGCAACCAACAATCTGCTCTGTTTCTATGAGTTCGGTTTTTTTAGATCTACATTTAAGTGAGATCATACAGTATTTGTCTTTGTCTGACTTATTTCATTTCGCATAATGCCCTTAAAGTTTATCTATTTGTCACAAATGGCAGGATTTCCTCTTTTATGGCTGAATAACATATATACATTTTTATATATATGATAAAAATATATAGAGAAGGAATAAATATATATAATTTTAAAATGGAATAATACTCCATTATATATATATATATATATATATATATATATAAATAAAAAGGACAACATATCACATATTATTTATCCATTCACTAAAAGCAAGCTTTTTTCTTGACTACAAAGGTATTTCCTATTCATTATTACCTGTTTATTATAGAAATATGGGAAGATACTAGAAAGCATGCACAGACACACATCCAGAAGAAATCTTTTTCCAAAGTCTATTCTTTTTTCCAAGTACAACTGTATGTGATTGTTTTCTAATTTGCTTTTTCATTTAGTAATACACTGTGAACTTTACCTAAGTCATTAAATTTTGTTTTATAACATAATTTGAAATGGCTGAACAGTATTCCATTGTATGGAAATTCAACTTAGTTCATTCTTCCTCAACACTGAACACTGAAGTTTCCAATTTCTTGCTATTTTAAATAACACTATGCGGATTATCCTTGTATACAAATCTTTGAACACATTTCAGATTATGTCATCTGAATGGAACTGTTAGGTCAAAGGGTATGCACATTTTTAAGGCTCTTCAAAAAAGCACCAATTTACATTCTGACCAATAAGCAATGAAAGTATGGGTTTCCCTACCTTCCTAAGCGATACTATTTTTATTTTTTCAACATTGTTAGTCTTTATAAATCTGTTAACTGAAAAAATTATGTCATTGTTTTTATTTGCATTTCTTGATTTCTAGTGCAGCCGTACATAATTTTACATAATTATTGGCCATCTGTATGTTTTCTTTTGTTCATTTCCTCATTATAAGAACCATCCTTTTCTTATTACTTGTATATGTTCTTTATAAATTGAAAATATTAATCCATAATCTTTTGTCATGTATGTTAAAATATTTTTCTTATTTTGTCATTTACCTTTTGTTTCTGGCATCTGGGGCATAAAGAAGTTTTTAATATTTATGTATTTCTATATATATATATTTCTTTTATGTGTTATTTCATAAAAGACACTGTTTTAAGTTTGTCCTGTTCGAATTTACCAATATAACTGGAATGTAATGCTAAATTTTGTCAAAACTAGACCACTCACATTTGGGTAATAAAAATTCAAAACCATAAATTCTGACAATGTCACATTTCTAAGACAAAATTTAAAATGGGTGCTTAAGGTAAGAAGTTATCTTACTTAAGGACCCATTCCTTTAAACTTACGTGCTTTGCTCTGGTGTTACAAAATCACAGATTTATGCTTCATCACCAACTCAGCATGTTAACAGTAGCCATGTCATTCAGGAAGCCAAATATTTTCCCTTTTGTTTGGATACTTTCAGCAGTTAAGGAAGAAGGCCAATCTCTTTTCACATTACAGTGAATTTAGTATTTTTACTTGATAATTAAACTCACTGCAAGATAAACTCATCTTTAAAATATGTTTAGGATAAGCTTCAGAGTTTGCACTTATCATTACATAATTGAAACAATAACAACATAAAAATAAGGAATATTTGCATTGCATCTTTATATATTAGACCCTCCAAACATTTTGGAGTAAGGCTCTACAATGTCCAATTCTCACTATAATTCTCCCTCACTTTCTATCAGAAACAAACAAAAAAAATCCTCAAAACATAAACCTACAGGGTGAACTGACTGTTTCATTCTGTAAAGGGCTGTATATTTCTGTAGATCTCTTGTCTGCTATTTTTCTCAAGCCTAAAAGATCACCAAAAAATTTTTGAAAATATTAAACAAAATGAAAAAAATAGAATTAGCATCATTTCTGAGAGAACATTTTACCTAGTTTAAACTATGAATGAATATACTATAGAACGCTATAGTATAAAGTTGATCAATTCCAAAATTCCAAATTTTAGTGCTTCAACAGATTAAGTGCTCAATAGTTTCTTTTTACAAATGCTACAATGGCATTTGTGAAGATAGCTTATTTAAAATATTTCTTCCAGGTTGGATTTTTAAATCTCATTCTTTACCAAAATAGTGATTTGCCACCAGCTACAGGCTCTGAATTTTAGACAACACAAAATAGTTTTTTCACAAACTCTAATTTACTCTCACCTAAAGGGTGGAAAACCCCATTGAAGGCTTTTAAAACTCAACAGACATAGGAAAAAAAAAAAAAAAGCTTTAATTGTAGGATCTCACTGACATAAACATAAGGAAATTCTGAGTTATAGATACTTCACATTAAGCTTTTTCCACTGACACTGTAACTTCTGTCAACATTCAAAGAAAATTCAACCCTGGTCAAAGGTGGCAGTTTGACAATCCTGGAAGTGAACATCCTCTGTTTATTTGAACTAGTTTACACTCTCTGCCCAGGGAACTCAAGTTTTTCTCGACCCTGACTTGATCTCTCAAATACAAATCACTACACTTTAGGGTTGTGAATTACATCTCCAAGATTTCACTTCACGATCCACTACCAAGGAAAAATGCTGAGAGAAAATAGGCACCAGATAGGAAAAGGAATACATTTCTGAAACTAGTTTCTACTGGCTCTTGCATACCTCTAACCACACAATAATTCATTCGGTTACCTTTATCCCCCAAAATTAAAATTCTTAAGTCTCGATTTCAGAAATCACAATTAGGAGCTCTAAAAAAGCAAGAATAGGACAATAAATCCCTTCAAAATAAAGTTGTGAATAAAATGAGCCAGATATGTGCATCCTCAGTCAACACACAGGTATGTCACATGCCACCCTGGCACAAAAGGTCCTTTTGTTTGTAAATAGAGGCCAAGAAGACAGCTTATAGCTCTTCTCCTACGACATATATGGTAATGCTAAGGAAAGAACAACAAAGGACAACTTATCGTTAAAATTAAGACTTTCTCTGTTTTAATATAACTTCTACCATGAATCTATAGATTAGTTGAAAAGATACTTATCATCACCTTCATAAACAAGAAGAATTCCAAATATATTACAAATTTTTTTTCTTTAAAGGAAAAACAAGAGTCTGTTTGGGAACATAAGCCTTAAAGAAACCACTGTCTTATTGCAAAGTTCCAGTTGCCTAGACTCCTTTGCAGTGCAAGGGTTAGGAATGCAGCCTCTGGAATCAGCATGGCCTGGATCTGGATCCAGCTCTGTCAGTAAAAGCAATGTGACCTTGGACAAGTTACTTAACTTCTCTGTGGTCATTTCTTCACCCTTCATCTGAAGATAATACCCACCCCTCTGAGGATCATGAATTAAAACATGGCAAGAGCTTATTACACTGTCTGTTTGGCACTGTAAGTAGACTGTCTTAGGTGTTATTTTTATTATTTTTCTACTTTAGGCTTTGGCAATAATTTAATAAATTTTCTGGTCAGTTTTTGAAACATGGTATAATGATGATTATACAGATAATTACTATATCTTCCCAGATGAGCCCAAGATAAGTAGGGCTATAGATCAGAGTGGTAAATAATCATTTTTAATACAAACCAGGGATGTGGTTGTTACTGGTAACTTCGGCTTGACTTCCCATATGCAAAAAAATCCCCTACCAGGGGAGAACAAGCAGTATTAGAAAACACTTGGGTCTGTCCTGTTATCATTGCAGGGTAAAGCCAAATTCACTTTTACTAGCCTGATGGGCATTAAAAATATTAGTCACCAAATTAATCCCAACAAATAGCAATAATTGATTGGCTCATTGATGTATTTCCCCTTGTCTTCCCCAACCTTTCTCTAACGAGTCAGAGAGGAAAGTTTTCATATTTTCTGAGAATCTCATTACTGCTCTCAAACCATACTCTATATCTTAGTATAATTAAAAAATGAGTCAGCACAAGCACTTCAAAAAACTAGCAGTGCATAGAATATGGAGATATTTCTCTTCATAATAGAAATCTGGGAAAATAAAAAGAGTTAGTCAGAGTGCCAAAGGCAATGGAAGAAAAAATGGAGAATGGGTATTGGAGTAGATTTTGCAAGCTAGCTTTCAAAAGATGAATAAATGTTCTTTACCAATCAATATATGTATTGTTTATCTTAATAGTATTATAATACATGGGAGGTAGATGTAATTATTATGAATAAATCCAAAGAAGAAAACATCTTCTATGTGACAAAATAACTTCTGCTTGAATTTTGGGGGGAAATGGAAGGTCAAGAAACTCTATGTATTAAATTCACTTGCAAATTACATAATGCATAACTGCATAACATGCTAATGTAGTATTACCTTTAGAAATGTGAAAATTTAGGGAGATAAGCTGCCCCTACGCTGCAAACATAATTGAATTCCAATTTCATTAGGAGTCTATTTGGTCATTACATTTCTTAGAATAAAGTTAGTTGAAGGCCCAGAAAAGGCCACTTGCATCTATCACCGAAAGAATACTATTACATGCTCCTTTCAAGGATATACTTCTCCTCAAGGCTCCATATAACTCAGACTTCAACAGATTTCTATAAGTGGTAACCTACCACGTGAAAATTACACAGGAGGGTCAAGGAAAAGTTTTATGGCTCAGGGTGATCCTCCAAAGTTCTGCCACCATACCCTAAATTCCTCCCTGTTCTTGTTTAACTCTTCCATGACATTCGGTATAGCAGAAAAACTGCTATAGTCACTGCTAAATACGTCGGGTTCTATATTATATAAACCTGTGGCAACTCCTCTTTGAAGACTAACATTCAAGACTCCACATAATATGTTTCAGATCTTAGAGCTGTACATTTTCTAGGTACCTGGGAGGAAACAGATGGCAGCAGCCCCATTTTTCTGTTAATTGTGCCTTTGTTGTTGTTGTTGTTGTTGTTGTTATTGTTTTGTTGTAGTTGTTGTTTTAAGATTTCTTCCAAGGTTGCTAAACCTTGAAGAGATTTGGGGAAAGATTCAGGAATGCCTTGCCTTCTCAATTGTATATTCAGGCTGGGCTCAGTAAAGATGTCATGAAGCAGGGTGCCGGGTCACAGACAAACCACATGGCATCTGACATTTGTCTTTATGTTTCAAATTATAATGTGACACTATGAGAAGGTTAACATGTGGACCTAATTTTGAAAATACAAACAGGAAGCACCCCCACCCCAATATTACCATTAAAAAAAAAAGGAAACCAAACCTCAAAGATACCTTCCAAGGAAGTCATGGGTGTGACCAAAACTAACAAAAGTAATGAAACGTCATCTAAAACCCTGAAACCACCAAAAGTGAGGGTCTCATTCAACCAACTAAAAATTTAACACCTATAAATTACTCCTCTCTTTGATTAATAAAAATAGCATAGACTTAAGATATGTAAAAACTTCTTCAAACTGGCTTAGGTTTTAGTAGTAAAGGATCATCATTAATAAGAAAACATCCAGTGTCAACATTCTACTTAAAATAAAGACATGATAATTAACACAATTTTCAAAGAAAATTTTTTATCACTGTGATGCTCAAGATTTAAATGTACAAAAAAACTGCCTGATCAATGGAAACTAGATTGTTAAATCTGACTTTCTTATTCCCAGAAATAAGAATAAAACTCTTGTATTTCCAACATTGCAGGGGAAAAATTACTTCTGATTTTAGAATAGTTCTATTAACAAAGCTCAAATTTAAAGAAAAGGTTTTTTTTCCTGTAAATACCACACAAAATTGGGGACAGTGATACTTTAGAGCTAACTTTTAAACATTATTAAGAAGTTCCAGAGTCAAAGTATTTTTCAGGAAAGGGATATTTTTCTGAAGAGCTCAGTAACCTGGAATTGTCAGATAACTTTTTAAAATAAGTTTCAAATACTCAAAACAAATTAATTTAAAGAGAGAGGGTTTTGCTCCCTTTTGTAGGAATAATGTTATAACCTACACTCCTAACAGAAGCGAAAAATGTGTCACTGGTAGAACATCCAGAAATCTGCGAATACTTTATGAATGCATACATGTTTGTAGGGCACTAGAATAAGCTTCCTTTGATTCTACCTTCAACCTGCAATCTAATCTTGATATATTCACCTACTTATAACATCCTCCTTTTGTGTGTGTGTGCTTTTTATTTCAACATTTTCTTTGTGTTTACCTGTATTACCTACGTACTCAAAAACAAGCCAAAGGAACCACCACAAGCGTATTCATAAATAAACCTAACACAAATCACAAATAATTTAAATATAACTTGAAAAACATTGACATAAGTTGCAAAAAAGCAATAAATGACACCTTTTACTAGTCCTGATGTGGTTTTTGCATATGTAATTAAAATTTTTTAAATCAATTGAGAGCAAGGAAATGAAGATGAAATGAGAAGTTGGAGCACAATAGGAAGTGCTGACCAAAATATTTATGTTGTAACGCTCCAAACAATGATAGCACTGTTTTCCCCTTCTATCACATATATCATGCAGTATCCATTTAAAAAACATTTCCACCTTGAATTTTTTAACACAACCCGTACTAATATTCTGTTAGCAAAAATGTGAATGCTGAAAAGACAAGAACTAGTGAGAAGGTGGGATAATTTATTTAGTTGGTTATACAGCTAAAAGATTTTCTGCAGAGTATAGCTCCAAGTTATGCAATAACCAAATGCTGGTGATAGAAATCAACTCTTTTTTTCTGATGTTTTGTGTTTTTTAAAAAAGATCTCTTCATTCTTTCCTTATGTCTCAACCAGGTACTTGAAATGTTCATCTTCCAAAGGCTACAGAAAACAGGTAATCTACTAGATAACACTTACCCGACCAAAGATGTGGTGCTGTCTGAAACACAACAGACATCACAAACGGTCGCACAGTAAATTTTTCTGAAAATTAGCAGCCCCTTTCCAATTTATGGTATCAATTCTAACAGCTGTGACCTTTCATGAGATGGAAATTGGTACCAAAACAAACAAAAAAAACGTAAAACCTTAAAATAAGCCTTCAAATGGTAGAATACATTTGAAATTATCAGAACTGATCTAATGTTCATAGTACTACAAAATAAAATTAGAAAAACATGAAAGGCACACTAAATAAAATACATCCTCTTCTAAGAACTATAGCAAATGACTATAAACAAACGAACAAGAACAGAAGAATGTTTAGCAAAGAGGCAAAGTTCTACTAATTGAACAATAATAAAATTACTTGAGATAATACACTCAACAGCTGAAAGCTTATTATGGTCTTATGGTCTAGAAGGCTATCCAACCACTTTGGAAATTTAGGATACAAGTGGATGATGAACAGCATTTGAAGACTGAGAAAATGATAGAAGCTCAGTTTAATAATCTGGTGACACACTAGCCCTTTCAAGGGGCACTCCTCGAGGACATTCCACAGACAACTTATGAGATTGTATTTAGACAAAGATCTATCATTTCACTGTGCTTTGGGAAGAGCACTATCAGAGAGAGTCCTCCGACTGACATTTTAATCCCTAAACTACTTTGTGAACTGAGCAGGCCACTTACTCCACCTACTTGGACCTCAGTTTCCTCATTTGTACAATAAACAAATGTAGCATAATTGCTGGGATCCCTTCCAAATCGAACATTCTACGATCCGCTTTTAGCACTATTTATTTGATACAAAGCTATCAGGGGACAAGAAGAAAAAGAACTGGGCATGGCTCTTCTGGAAAGAGAGAATCACTATCTCTTTTTGCCTTTAAAATTCTTGTGGCTGTCATTAATCTCATCTTCCAGAAAGCTGGTACTTGTTTTTCTTCTTTGCCTTTTCCATCACTCCTGGCTACAAGTGTTTGCAATCGCCTCTTGCTCCACACAAGTTTTTCTCTTTGATCAGTCTGACCATCTTGCCAGATTCTTTTAGCCTCAGACCAGCTTTTGTGACACACAACTCCCTTTCCTCCAACTCTTCATATCTACCCCCGACACCAGGAGCACTTTTTGACTCTTTATCCTGGGCTAGAGAAAAAAAAAAACATGGTGCATCCCACAGCTACATGCACGAGCCCGGTCCTGGCGGGTCCTGATGTGGGGTCCTGCCTTATCGAAATGTTCGTTATTTGTTGCTTTGAGTCCTTATAAGGCACTGTTCCCTGAAGCTCTGCTAATACCCCCCACCCCACCGTGCACCCACCCCCAGGCTCACCCACTTTCCCCCCAGGAGTCGCAGATACCTCTTTTGAAAGGAAAAGCAAGGAGACGGCGGGGGCTATTCGGAACTGCACCACGAAAGTGTGAGTGGCCGTCAACAGCCCCCGTGGCTCCCAAGGGTGGGCGCCGGAGTCCTTCACACGCCCCTCCTCAGACACACGCGCACCGCCTTTACTCCACACCTTCCGCCAGCCGCGGCCTCTGCAGAACGCCAGTCCCGTGTCCCGGCCCCTCGTGCCTCACCGCCCCTCACCCAGGGCGCAGCCACCGCGGCCACCTCCCCGCCCGGGAGCGATGGCGGCGGCGCGGCCCTGCCGGGCGTCTCGGCGGCCGGGGCGCGGAGCCCCGCCCGGACGGGATCCCCGGCCTCTCCCCCAGGCCCCGAGCCCGGGGCTGAGCCCAGGGCTGGCCCCGCAGCTCCTACCTCGTTCGGCCCCTCGGGCGCCTGTGGCTGCCTCCCGCCCGCCTCGCGCTCGCCGGCTCTCTTGCGCTCCCCTCCGCCGGGCCGCCGTGCGGAGTCGCCTGCACAGGGTCCCCGCCCGGGGTGACGGCTCCGGCCTGCGACTCGCCTCGCGCCGGAGCCCGCGGGGGCGCGCGCGCCGCTCGCGCGCGGAGACCCGGGCGCGCGCGCCGCCCGCCTTCCCGAGCGCGCTCCGCGCCAGCGCGCGCAGCTTCCTGGTTCCGCCCGGCGCGCGCTCGCGAGCCCCGCTGTCCCTCGCACCCCCTCTGCAGCCGCCCTGGAGGAACCCGGATCCTCCTCCGCACACCCGAGGTGGCTGCACGCTCCGGGGGGCCGACGCCGCGCGCAGCCCCTTGTTGCCGAGGTGGGGTGGCTCCCTCACTCTGCTCCCCAGCCAGGTCCCACGGGCCACGAGCACATGCTGCCTTTCTTGGATAGAGTAGACCACCACTAGCAGGGTTCTGGCCTGACTACCGTGGTCGTATGAATTGGCCCCCCTTTCGCCTCCTGCCCACCTCCCTTCCCCCGGGATGAGGCCCGCGTTCTGGGTCCTGTCCCTCCCAAACCGAGGTCAGAAGTCCGCTGCTGGCCCATCAATAATTATCCCGGGTTTGCTCCCTGGAGGGCGTTTCAGCCAGGACTCCTGCTGCTTAGCACCCAGATGGCAGAAAGCCTAGAAGAACATGGCAGGAGTTACATTCACCCAGGCCCACTGGACCCATCCACTGTTTCAGAGTGAATCTATGGGGCCAGGGGTGTCTGAGACCATTTCCCTCCCTGGGGAATCTTGCTAGCTCCCACCAGTCAGAGGTGGGAGAGGGGCTGACTGCTCTATCTGAAGAAGGAAGAATAAGCAGAATCACCTCTGTAGGATCCAGGGTAAAAAGGTCTATGAGACCCTTTTCCATGTAATGGGGAGTGGGTACCATGTCTGAGGAGGCAACCTGAGTCACCCACTCTCCTCTCCTCTGCCTCCATCTCTGGAGCTGGCAGATGGTTTCCCTGGCAACCCTCCAGGGGCCAGCACCAAAGCAAGGCATGTCAGATCTCCAGAACCCCAGCTGCAGGTGCAGAAGAAGGACCCCACACATACACTCACAGTGTCCTTTTCCTAGAGTCTGAAAATCTCCACATCCGGAGATGATCAAGATCTGCAAGGCCCCAAGTTGTCTTGTAATCCCCCTTTGGCAGGTCTTCCCAGCAGCCTTCCCTTCACCTCCAGAATAACACGAGCCACAAAGACCTTTGTGTCTGTAGCTGATCACAAAGTCCTCCCTGACCCAGACTTCTGCTTCTGTTCCACACTCTGGGCCAACACCTGGCACAGTGCTTTGCACAGAGTAGGTGCAGGGAGCTTGGAGGCTGGAACAGGACAAGCCTGAGCAGGAAGCTGGATGGAATCACCAGTCCTGAGCTCTCTGGCAGCCCCTCCGACAGTCACTGTCTATGATGTTTCGATACTTAGACATACCATATTTCTCTTTCTTGTAAGTCTTCATACTTGCACACATGCTGTTCCCTCTGCCTGGAATATCTTCCTGTCCTCTTGATATCTGCCCTTTGGTGACACCTGCTCCAGGTAGTACAAACCTGTTTCCCACCACACGTTCATGCCTCTATTATGGTACCTCTCGTGTTAAAGCTATTTGTTTACTAGTCTCTCTGCCCCCAATGGCAGACACAGAATCCCAGTCCCCCCAAAACTTACACCCTGCGCCCAGCCCAGAGCAAACACCCAATAAACATTTGAGGAACAAACCCTATGCTCTAGGAATAGAAATGGAAAGCAGGAGGACTGCATAGTAATGAGCATAAAATCTAAAATCAGGCTCATTGTCAACTCCTTGAGCCATGTGATCTTTAGCAAGCTTTCTGCCTTGATTTCCACATTGCAATATAGTGATAGTAAATAGGACCTACCTCCTTGCCTTGTGGTGAGAATGAAGTGAGTTAATACATATAAAATGCTCCCAACGCTGTAAAGCACCATAGAGCTGTTAACTAGCATTACTGCTTCTAGTAACGGCTAAGATTTACACCCCCTCTTCCTAGGATTGGTCAGAGCCAAGACTCAGTCCAGCTGTCTCAGCTGCTCTGCAGGGTGCTAGTTTGAATGCTCTGGGAGGTGGGGCAAGGACAGTTCCTTATTCTTCATCAACTAGCACATCTCTGACTGACCACTAGGCACCAAGCTAGTGCTGGCTGGCTGTGAGCACAGACATAAAGGACAGAACGTTCTGGGTGATTACTTCAGCAAAACAAGAATGTTGTCAATCTGAGACAGGAAGGAGGGTCCGACATCTCTCTACCTCTCCCTACTTGCCAATTCGGATAAAATGAGCCCTCTTCTCCTGGGCTTCAGGGACATAGTCCCCTAAGTTGAGGAGACACCAGACTGAGAAATGACACACAAGGCATCCTAGGAAGAAAAACTAAACAAGATCCAGGAGGACCCCACAGAGAGCCCACTTAGAAAGGTCCCAGAGGCATACCTGCTGATGCAGAGATATTCACGGGAGAGAGTTGGTGTCATCTCTGGCCTGACTCAGGAGAAAAAGTCTTGAAGGAGAGCCTGAAGTCTGGTGGGCAGCCTTGTTCATACCTCTGACCTACTCTCGACCAGCTTGACTCCAGCTTCCCTCCCTTCCTCTCATGGACAAGCATGTGGCTGCCACAGAGTACAGAGCTCCACTTCACATCCTCTCCCAGCCCTGCCCAGCCACAGGGAGATCTTGAGGCCATTTACTGGAAACATAATTGAAACCACAACCATAATACTCTATAGCCAGACACCCACACTCATCTAGTTTCCGTCTCCAGACCTCTCTGAATCCCAGCAATCAGGTGGCCCTGGGGACCACTGGTCACAGAGTAGCCAAGGAAGGACACCTGCAGGAACTTCCATTCTTCCATAGGGGTATAATTTCTCTCTACTAAGTCAGTTTAGGCTTCCAGAGCCATAGGGAGGAGGCATCGTATACTCAACAGACAGCAAGGTGGAGACCCCAGGTCTCCAGGGCCTCAGACAGGAGGTTTTGCACAGCCAGTGGTTCAGGAGGTGCTCTGTGGGTGCAAGGGCATACTTCTGCCAGAGGACGGGCAGTGAAAGCAGCTGAGTTACACAGTTACATCTGGTTGCAAATCCCGCTTTGCCAAATTACCAGCTGTGTGACCTTAGTCAAAGTACTTCATTCCTCCGAGGGCCTCGGTTTCTCTTATATGTAAGTCATAGGAGCTAAAGTCTAGGATATGTTTGTAAAGTCTAGGATATGTTTCTAGAATCTTTCTGGAAGTGCATGTAAGACCCTAGTAACTGTGTTTGCCTCTGCAGAGGGGACTTGGGGGACAGGAAAAGAGAATAACTTGCACCATATATCCTTTTGAATCTTTTGAATTTGTACCATATGCTGTACTACCTATTAAAACATTAGAGAAATGAACTTTTTTAAAAAGAAAAAGAAGAGAGCATGTTTATGAAAGTCACTAAGATCATGCAGAGCTTGAGGAAGGTACTCGATAAATGAACATCTTTTTTCTCTTTCTTTCCTTCAGCAGAACCCCAGCCAGTTTGCTGGGCCAGGAGGGAGTGGGTATGGGGGTGGAGTTGTGGACTTGGGGGATGGGATGTGAGTGATGGATGTGCCAGTCTTTGCAGGACTTGCTTCCCAGAGATTCTCACACGCTCTCCATCATCTTATTCCTGTAAGCCTCACCTGTCTGGGCTCCCTTCCAGCCAGAGCTTTCTCTGGAAAACCCCAATGGCCCATGCCTGCCTCCTGAGACAGGTTCAATGTGCCTTCTCCACCCAGAGTCCTGGAGTGATGCTACATTATCCAGAGAGGGTGGGGCTGACACAGAGAAGGGAGCCAGAGTATCACCCCAGCTACTAGCTTGCTGGCTTGTCAGGCGGTTTAAGAACTCAAAAGTCAGCCCAGGGTCTATGGCCATGCTACCCTGAAGGAACCCGATTCCAGCTGATCTCAGAAGCTAAGCAGGGTCAGGCCTGGTTAGTACTTCGATGGGAGACCACCTAGGAAGACCAGGTGTTGTAGGCATAAAAAAATAAATAAGTAAGTAAATAAATAAATAAATAATTTTAAAAAGGGATCATAAGCTGACAAGGTCCTTGCAATCTGTGAGATCAACCAAGGGTTGCCTTGCCTAAAAAAAAAAAAAAAAAAATGTCAGCCCAGTGCCAGGCAAAGATGAGGCTGCTGTCGTTGCCACCATGGGCAGAAGAAAGGCAGAGGTCAGGACAGCAGAGAGGAGAGAGCCTTCTGGTTGCTGTGGGTCAGAATGTGTGAGAAGAAAGCAAGGGTGAGAAATTCCCTGAACCATCAGAGCTTGGGGCAGCCAGGTGCCTGTTTAGGAGGCTACATTAATCCAATGAATATTGAATATTTATGAAGCCTCTATTATGAACCAAGCAGTGAGACACACCCCTTTAGGCTACTAGTTAGAGCCATATGAAGAGGTTTGAAGAGGTTTGCTGCAGGCAGGATTGAGAGGCTATAGCAATCAACACAGGGGAGAAAATGCTCTACTGGCCAAGGTCTCTGAGCATCTGCTATGTGCTAAGCACTAGAGTGAGTCCTCACAGAGATCCTGGGATGTGGGTCTTGCTGTCCTCTTTTTATAAAGGAGATCGCTCAGCTCAGAGAGGCAGACTCATGTGCCCAGGGCCACATAGCAGAACCAAGGTTTGCACCAGGTCCAAAACCTTTTTGTTTTCCTCTATGACACATTGACTCTATGAAAGGTGAGAAGGCTGTCTACAGGTGGCTAAAGGTAAAACGGCGTTCAGGGTAGGTGAAGTGGAGTGGGCAAAGGCTTGGAGCTAAGGGAGGCCAGTGCTTTGGGGGAACAGTACAGCTGAAGCCTGAAGTGGAGGGAAGGCCCATGTTTGGGGCCATCGCAGCAGTAAATGAAGACCAGGACAGTAGCCAGTGAGGAGGGGGCAGGGCATCAGCCCATTCTTCATTTTGGCTTCATATCTCCCACTTGCACCTGGGGTTGGGGATTGGAGTAGAGGAGGGGCGGGAAGATGTAGGTGGGTGCATGCAGTAAGAAACCAGGGAACAATGAGAAACAGACAGAGAAAAAGGAACCCCCACTTGTCCTGACAAAAGAAAGTGGCAGAATGATGGGGGATGGCAGGGAAGGCGATGCACAGCCTTCTCCCACACAACCCCCAGAGGGCTTGAGGCGGAATGCTACAAAAGCTTTCCTGTTGGGCTGGAAGGAGGAGAAACTAGCTCAGCGGGAAGATGGGCCTGGTAGTCATCGTGGATGATGAGGATGGGATCCAGATCGGACCAGGCCTGCTGAATCCCATTCAGCTGCCCAACTTTGTGCCCGTGGCCCTTTCCTCTATCTCAGCAGGCTCTGGGCCTAGCCCTGCTAAGGACAGGCTCCTGCCTGCCCTCCTGACTGGGTAGGAAATGTGCACGCTTACAGGTGCTGCATCGCCCCACCTCCACCCCACCCCAGGTCCTGCCAGCAGGTGGACAGGGCCACTGGGCAAACAAAGGCAAGATTTCTCCCTCCCACCCACTCTGTCAGCCCCACACCCCTCCCCTCACTTTATTCCCAGAAACAGAGGACAGTTGCTATGCCTCAGGCGGGATGGCCTTGTGTTCTCTTGGTGACTTCACTGTAAATTGACTTCCCTGAAGAGGGGTAGAAAACAGGGCACAGAGGCAGGAAGGGGGAACAGGCTTCACCCAGGACCCATCAGCTTCTCCCCCTGCCTCAAATTCACACAGAATTCCTAACCCTGTGCACACACATACCCTCTCTTGGTCCTGCTCTGTCTTCATGGACAAGAATGGGGACAGCATTTCTACAGGGAGGCAGTAAGGTGAGGAGACCTGGGGAGAGGCAGAGACTTTGGTTTGGGGGGTTCGGCATATGCTGGGCATGGGCTGTGGCCCCCTTCCAGGTGCCTTGGGAGTGTGGCTGGAGTGGAGGTGGACAATGCCAGCAGAGACAGGGTACGGATGAGACAGGATGTTTAAGAGCCCAAGGGCTTCAGCTGCCCCCTTTCTGCTGGACACAGAGATCCTTCCTGGACCGCCTCCAGCTTTCTTGGGAAGGCTCTGCACCTCCAGATCAGACCAGGCCTCCCCACCTTCCCTCTGGCTCCCACACAACAGGAACTCTCCTTGAAGAAGAGACTTGCAACAAGAGAAATAAAGGCGTCTCTGTACCACCTCCCTGTGCCATCAAAGGATGGTTAGGTCAAGGTGACCTCCATCTGTTCTCCCCAGTGTAGGGGCAGCAGCAGGGCCTTCTCCTCTAACCTGGTCTCCAAGGGCAGAGAGAAATGGGACTTGAGAAAATTCTTACCTTCCTTTATAAACTCAAACCAACACACAAGTCGCACTGCCTCATTCCACAGAGCAGGGGCATGGACTGACCTGGAGATGGACAGGCCACATGGAACACTATAGGACAATTATGACCTATCCCAGTCAAAGGGGGCAACTTCGCCCTTCGGGTGTGTGCTGGGGTTAGGGGGAGTCAAAAAAGCCTGTACTGAGACCCTTCCCACAGGGTCGAGGAATTTGGATCCTGGTACCAGCTGTGTACTTACTGGCCAGACAGCTGTGGGTGGACAGGTCTCTTTCCTAGACTAATCAAAGAGGATGATTCTAGCCCTGCCTACCTTCATGGAGTTCAGTTGAACAGTGCAACCATGTATGTGAATGTGCCTCGATTCAGTTCAGGATACGTGCATAGCGTGTGAACTACAGACCATGCTAGAAATCATTACTATTCCTAATGAAATATGGTCAATCTTCTTTGGGGGGATGTATTCCTGTAAGATTTTTAAGATCTTCCTCACTCCCCATGTAATGCTACAACTTGGAAATGGGGATGAAGGGCAGTCAGAGGAGGCCAGCCTGGGACCCCAGCTCAGTCCAGACAGTTTCTGATCTTCCTGAACTCAATCCTCTAGACCTCAGTTTTCTCCTCTTGTACTCTGGGCCCCTAAAACCACCAGGGTGCTTTGTGGTGAAAAATAGCAGAGACCAAACCAGGGGACTGAAAGCAAAAAGAAACCCCAAATTTGACATTTCCGGGTAGTTGTGTTATCCGGAGCCACGACCACACTCACCTCTGCCCCCAACCCAACTCTGACACCTTCCCTCCTCCGCTCCTTTGGGTGGCCTTTGCCCATCCTGAGAAAGCTCCAAAGCTCCTCCCCCTCCCACTGCAATTCAAAGAGAGAACAGAGACACAAAGAAATGGGGAGAAACCCAGACAGAATCAAACAGAGAACCAGACAGAGACCTAGAGAAAAAGAATCAAAAGGAAGAGAATTAAAAAGCAAGAGGAGGAAACGTGGTGAAGGACACTGCGATAAGAGGCCAAATGGGGAGAGGCAGAGGTTGGCCAGGGGAACAGCTGCCACCGCTGGACGCAAGGTGGTGGTGGAGGGTACAGGAGGGCTCTGAAGGCACTGTGGGCACATCCTTTTAGGCCAGCCCCTTCAGTTGTTCACTGGCACCTCAACGCTAGCTCTTTCAGGACCCAGTTCTACCCACCCCCTAGCCAAGCCCAGCTCAACCCAGCCAGATGTTCAGTGAGTGGGGCTGCCAGCTGGAGCAGCAGGCCCCTTCAGGCCCTGGGAAGGAGGCTGGAGAGGCAGCTGCCTGGAAGAGGGCAGGCAGGTCCCCAACTCTGGAGCCAGCACCCCCATACCACTTTCTTCAGATAACCAAATGTGGATGCATGGCAAGCGTGGTCCTCTGCCCTCCAGACGTGATTGTGAGAGTCCCACTGACTACAGAGGCTGGAGGGCACAGGTGCCAAGTCAGGCCCACCCTCCTTGTGGCAATGGGTTTGGATCCGCCACTGACAGGCTGCATGACACTGGCCAAGTCACTTCCCCTCTCCAGCCTCTGTTTCCCCATTTGTAAGATCATCTTTACAGTTGTTTCCAGCTATGACACTTGACTCTCATTCCAGGTGGCCCCTGAGCTCTGTGTGTCCTACACTCTCCTACTAAACTCATGTCACAGAGTGGGGGAAGAAGGGACAGAGAGGCCTTGTGCTTCCCACTCCCTAGGGCTCCCCTATGGGGCATCTAAAGAGCAAGGTTTCCCCAATCCTTTGTGAATCCCTTTACAGTTTTCAATTCCTTTCCTCGTGATCCTGCCAACTAAGACTGCAACCACACATGGAAGTGTGTGTGTGTGATACTCAAGACATTCCAGATTCTGCAGCTTTAAACTTCGGTTTTTCTCTGAAGTGAGAAGAATGAAAGTAAGAAGGTAATGAGGAGCAAGAAGATTGGAGAGTGGAGAAGGGAAAGGAATGGAGAGAAAAGGGCAGATCCAAGAAGGGATGGGGGTGGTGAGAGGGGAGAGGAGAATGATCCCCTGAGGACAGAAGTCTTGGCCCAGCTGGGCCATGAGTGGGCAGCCAGGCTGGCCCTTCCCTTGGTGCTGCCAATGCCAGCTGCCAGGCAGAAGGAGGCCCAGAGGGGAGGAAAGCTGGGCAAAGGGGATGGAAGACTTCCAGTCCAGCATTGCCCAATTCTGTAGGCCCCTTCTGGGGCGCTCAGGGAGGGGCTGTAATACAGGCAAGGCTCAGAGAGGGTGTTCCCTGCTATGGCAAGACCTAAAGGCAGTCTTGAACTTGTGAGGATTCAAGACAGCCCTCCCTGGACCTTTCTGAAGGTAGGACCAGCCTCTGTGGCTGAGCTTGGGGAGGGCAGGGGAGGGGCAGGATCATTTATGGACCTTAGTCTGCCAACTAGGCCATGTGCCCAGTGTGTGATGCTGAGCAAGCCTCTTCCCCTCTCTGAACTTCCATTTCTAATCTGCAAAATCTCTGGTGCAGGGGGCGTGGAGGGAGGTGGTACAAACATATGACGACCAAGGTTCTTTTCTGTTTCATCTTCAGAGGGTGAGTGCAGGGTGGTGGGAGTAATGGAAGGAGGGGAGATGGGGCCCTGGCAGTGAGCTGGCTTCTCTGGAATCCCCAGTCTTTCCCCTTTCTACGGCTTTGCCTCTGAAATCACAAAAGCTGTGTCCCCAACCCACGTAAACACACGCATGCACACATTTACTTTTTTAATTGAGAGACTCAAGATGACAAACGCCAGAGCTGGAAGGCATCGCCAGCTAGCCCAACCCACTCTTCCTCCCTTTTTACAGATGAGAAAACTGAGGCCCTGGTTTGGGATTTCCATCCAGAGCCCGGGATTTCCCGGCCCTCCCACTCCCATTCCCCGGCCACTCCTGTCTGTGCCTCTTGCTCACTACGGTCCTGGACCGCAGGCGAGGACTGGCTGGGACTCCCGGGGGACCCCGCCGTCGGGGCAGCCCCTACGCCTGGCGCCACCTAGCCTCACCGGCTGGGGCCCTTGCCGCGGCCGCCGCTGCGCACCCGCCGGGGAGACAGCGACCGAGGGCGGAGGCGGGGAGGGAGCGACAGCGGCTGGGAGGGGTGTTGGCGAGAGCTCGCGCGCTGTGTATGGTCTATCAGAGGCAGCTGACCTTTGAGGAGGAAATCGCTGCTCTCTGCTCCTTCCTGTAGGAACAGCCGTCGCCGCCGCCGCCAGGAGCCCAGGCCTGGAGTGAGAGCCGCGGGCGCAGAGCCGGCCCCGCCGCGGGACGGCTGGGCGCCACCAGGTGGGTGGCCGGGAAGCGCGTCGCGGGAGGCGCGCGCGGGGAGGGGAGTACAGGGGACACTCGACTCCTGTCCGGGCCCCGCGCCTGGGGACCCGAAGCTCGACGGTCGGGAGTGATGCAGGGAACGATCTCCGCGACCGAGAGCGAGTCTCGGCGCAGCGCGGACCAGGGACGAGGGACGCAGATAGAGGGGGAGTGCCACGGGTGGGCGCCATCCTCGCCCGCATTGGGCAGGGGGCGCTGTGGCGCTGGACAGTAGGAGACCGTAGGGCACCGCTGCCAGGGCGCCACCAAAGAGAGGGAGCGTCTGCCTCCCCAGCCCTCCGCTTTTAACAGCCCTAGCCACGTGCCCGCAGGGCCCGGGCCGTCCAGTGGGAGCCGTCAGCGGCCTAACTTTGGGCTGGACTATCCCCCCTTCCCAGAAATTGGAACTCGGAGCCCCAGGCAGGGCAGGGGGAATGTTGCAGCCCTCCCTGGAGGGCTGTGGGCCTCCGCTGTCAAGTTTCTCTTTCAGTTTCTAGCTGTCCCCCCTCTGGGGAAGCCCCGGTGGGGCGAGGGGAGAGGAAGAGGAGGAGGGCACCTGACTTTCGAGAGCCCCTCCCCAGGCTTCAGCGGGTTCCTTGTCGGAGGCAGGGCGGCCTTCCCCTCCTCACCATCTTTCTTCCCGCACAGGAAAGCATGTCTGTGGGAGGGGAGGAGCCTGGACTGACTGCGGTCCAGGGATGGGTGGGCATGGCAGGGCCAAGGGTAGGGCCCAGCCTATGCCTCTGCCTAGGAGGCGCCTCCTCCTCAGCCTTCCGCTTGCCCTAGGTGAACGGACATGGCGGGCTGGATCCAGGCCCAGCAGCTGCAGGGAGATGCGCTGCGCCAGATGCAGGTGCTATATGGGCAGCACTTCCCCATCGAGGTCCGGCACTACTTAGCGCAGTGGATCGAAAGCCAGCCTTGGTAGGTGACCCTGCCTCCCCTTCCTCCACGGGTCCCTACCCCGCAGGCCTCCTGGCCTTTAGGTCTCCTCTTTGTGGTTTGGTGTGGTTCTGGTCCTGTCTGTCTCTCTGTGTGGGTAAGGAGCCCTGTTCCTGGGAAAGGGGAACAGGGAAACGGGAGCCTGGGAGGGGAGAGGGGATGTCTCTAGATTCTGATGCCTGTGGAACTGCCAGGAACACGTCTTGTGGGCTCTAGAGCGCCCTTAGTCACGAGCCTGGGATTTCCATGTCCCTCTTGGTGCCTGACTTCCTTGTCAAGGAGGCACCACAGTAGGCATCTCTGTCCTGCCCTGCCCCAAGGGATGCCATTGACCCGGAAAATCCCCAGGATCAGGCCCAGGCCACCCAGCTCTTGGAGGGCCTGGTGCAGGAGCTGCAGAAGAAGGCGGAGCACCAAGTGGGGGAAGATGGGTTCTTACTGAAGATCAAGCTGGGGCACTATGCCACGCAGCTCCAGGTGGGTGTGAACTCTGGGTCATCAGCAGGCAAGCAGGCTTCGCCTTCTCTTCCCAGCATCAGAACCCCTGGGTTTTTTCTTGGCCTGGCCACTGACTCACTGTGTGACCCCGGGTTTATTGGCAACTTTACTGTGCTGTGCTTCGATTTCCCCGACCCCCTCTCTAAGTCAGACCCATTGAATTCCTTTAGCATATTAAGAAGCAAGGGGCGGGGTGTGTTTGTCCCCAAGAAAAGGGGGGATGGGTGAAATGGCATTCTGGATGGATCAAGAAGAAGGGATGGAGGTAGACTGAGTCAAGATTCCTTTGTTAGAGAAGGGAAGGCTGACAAATCCTAGAAATGAGGGAATGAGGCAACCAGACATTTGCCTTGGGGATTTTTTGAAGGTAGGAGAGCCGCTTAAGTGGGGTGGGAGAGGAATAGAGTTGCCTGGAGGCAGAGGCTGGATAGAAGAGCCTTGAATTAGGGTTTAGTTGTAAGATGCAACTTCTCCTTCACATGGGAAGTCGGGTGTGGGGGGGGGAGGATTATAGGGGAGAGAGGAAGTTTTTGTGGAAGCAAGAAAAGGGTGTGGGTGGTAATCATAATCAAGCATTTATTGTAATTCACGTGTATTTCTTAGACAGCCCTTTTTAAATACAAGCATCAAAGTTCTAGGGAAAGAAAAAGTCCATCCCAGAGGAGGGAGGAAACAAGAGAAACCTAGGCGGGAAGAAGGAAACAGGATAGGAATCCAGGACTGAAGTATAATGGAAAGTACCTTGCCCTGGACATTAGATACTCCAAGTCTGCTCACTCAGTTATTTGCCCTTTAACCTCTCTGAGCATCAGTTTTCTTGTCTGTGAAATGGGGATAATTGCTTCTGCTTATGTTGTAGAGTTTCTATGATATGAAAGTCAAAGGAGGTGGTTTACAAAGCCGTGGGGTTCTAATGCACTGCAAATCAAATGGAGATTGAGAGGGGAAATCGAGTCAAGGAGAGATAGAGGTGTCTGGTGACAGTTCCTGAGGCTTCCGGGGAAAGCTGAGGCAGAAGCTGGAGGCAAGGAAGGGGTGGACATGCACTGCGACAGGCGTGGTGGGTGCAGAGGGTGGCCACTGGTAGTTGCTCTTGGATTCTTTCAGAACACGTATGACCGCTGCCCCATGGAGCTGGTCCGCTGCATCCGGCACATTCTGTACAATGAACAGAGGCTGGTCCGAGAAGCCAACAATGTGAGTGTCCCACAGGTATGGGCGGAGAGGGGTTGGGAAGTCCTATATGTCTTTCTTCAAACACAACTGAGTTTTATAAATACTGTCATGAGAGAGCACAAAACAGATAAGAGAACTGAGCGGATGTGAGAGGCAATATTATGTGCAGGTACAGAGTGACCCCTGCCCCCACCGGCTTCAGTCAGTCCCTGGCTTTATCACTTACTAGCTCTGTGACTTGAGCAAGTTACTTATCCTCTTGCAGAATGATTGTGAGCATTAAATGAGATACTATGTGGGCCAGGGATAGACAAACAGAAGAGGAAACCCTAAACACATATATACATACACATACACACACACACGCCTTGGAAACTTCATCTGCATCAGAGATGGCCTTACAAATCACCAGGGAAAAGAATTATCATTCAATAAATGGGGCTAGACAAAAATAAGAAATAGTCTCTGGTGGGTTCTGTGAAGAGAGAGGGGGACAAGGGATGTGTCAGAAGAGCTAATAATGGCAGGTGCAGAGCAGTGAGGCCCAGAGAGACAAGACAGGGACTCATCGCTCAAGTTCTGAAATCGTAAAGGCATTGAACATCTGCTTGGAGAATGGTACAAATGTTACACTATCTGCAATAAAGCGAAACTGAATTTCACAAAATGATGTCATACACATAAAGACCACAGACTAGAGCCTAGAACACAGGTCATATTTATTATTCATTTCAGGAATTTGGCAGTCAATTCAGTAAACATGTATTGAAGTCCTGCAGTAAGGGCTAGGACTGGAGAAACAGATAAAGGCCTGGGCCCCACCTGAAAGGAATTCAGGTGACGGTAGCTTCTCTAGAGGTGAGCTGAGTGCTAAAGGGGCATATGTGGGAAAAGTTCCCCTCTTAGGTTGGGCAGGCTGGTGGCAGGTGTCCTGAGGAAAGGGAGTCTGAACTACAGTAGGGAAAAAAGGAGGGAGGAGGAGGGAGAAGTTTTTAGTCAAAAATAACTACTGTATACGTGAGGCAGAAAGACATGCGCCTTCTTATCACATTTGAAAGACTCACAAGTAGTGTCGCTGGGAGAAAGCTGCCAATGGGAGCCTCGATAGGTAAAGCCAGAGAGGAGGCAGAAGCCAGGTCACAAACCTTGTGTCTATTGACTTCATGCAGTCACAGAGCTATCTGTAAACAGACAAGTGAATTTGGCTCCATTTAAGAAATGCATGACTATGACACAGGTGTTATCATGGTAGGGGGTGGGGATTATCATTCCTTCCCCCAGCCATCTAGGTATTCTTGAATACCCTGAGGATTTTTTGGTGCACAAAGCAGATGAGATCCTAGTACTTAGGGGGCTAACATTCTAGTGCAGGAAGACAGAGAAGAAAGAAGTAAACACAAGGACTAGATGCTCTCAGATAAGGGCGGTGCTATTTTAAATTGGACCTTTAGAGAAGGCCACTCTGAAAAGGTGCCAATTAAGTGCCAGCCTCAGGAGGATTTAGTACCAGACAGTTCTAGAGTGATGGAACAAGTGCAAAGGCCCCAAGGCAGGAACATGCTGTGTGTTCAAGGAACAGAAAGTAGCTGGTGTGCTTGGGCAGCAGTGGAACTGGGTGTGAAGACAGGCAGAGGCCATCAGCTAGGGCCTTGGTGGGTTTTTCACAGAACCCACCAGAGACTATTTCTAGGGCATAAGGATCTGGATTTTATTCTGAGAACGGTTCATTGGAAAGGCCCTGAAGACTTGGCTGAAGAATAGATCAGATCAGAGTCCTTAAATGTCTGAACCTACAAAGCCCTTGTTCATGCCTCCCCTATAACTTGACTTTGGGGTCTCCTGGACACCACCTATGACAAGTTCACCTTCTTCTCTGTTCCCTCAGTCACAAAAAGGTGCGTGAGGACAAAGAAGATGTGTATTCTCCTAGCCTTGTTCCCTACTCTGTCCCCAGCATCTAGCACAGTCCGTGGCATTGGATTAGTGAAAGAATGTGAAATGCGGGGTCATTATCCTTAGTAGGAAAATCCAGGTGACTCTTGGGACTTAATAAGTTCTTCAAAGAGAATTTAGATGGACCCTGTCTGGGATACTTTGGTGGAGGCCAGAACTGCAACAGATGTTTCTACTATGCTTTATGAGCCTGCCAGGTCACCCGTTTCTTTGCCTTCTTTCCACCTCAGTTCTGTCAAATGACTATCCTTCTGACTCAAATTACCCTTCCTTCTTACTCTAGATTTGGAGTTTGGGGTCTAGTGTTTGTGGTCTCTGAGGCCTGAGGTGTTCTCCCATCGTCCCTGCCCAGCTGACTCCTGTCTGCCTTCTCCCCCGATCTGTCTCCAGGGTACCTCTCCTCCTGGGATCCTGGTTGACGCCATGTCCCAGAAACACCTGCAGATCAACCAGACATTTGAGGAGCTGCGACTGGTCACACAGGACACAGAGAATGAACTGAAGAAGCTGCAGCAAACTCAAGAGTACTTCATCATCCAGTATCAAGAGAGCCTGAGGATCCAGGGTGAGCCTGCTATAGTGTAGGCCATGTGTATTGCAAAGACAGGAGTGAGGACCACTGTGAGCTCCTGCAGGGCTGGGGCTAGGTTGGTATCTTATCTCCCCAGAAGCTTCCCCAAAGCCTGGGACGAGTAATGGCTCCTAGTGATGGAGCCCCTGCTGTGGACCAGGCTCTAGGCCACGCCCTTGGCATGCATTATTCAACTCAACATTTACAACAGCTCTGGGAAGAAGGTAGTTGTATTATATCTATTTTGCAGATGATGAAACTGAGGTTCAAAGCAAACAAGTGAGTTGGCCTGGGTTGCTTGTAAGTTACAGAGCTGGATCTCAATTAGAGATGTGTCATAAAATCCTTGTGCTTTATTAACTTGTAACCTCTAATTGTAGGTATTCAGTAAATATCTCCATGAATGAATGAATGAATGAATGAATGAATATGGATGGACAAAGTGTTCCCCCATGAGAGGGAGGATTTAAATTGGGAGTCCCCTGGTTGAGCTAGGCAGGAGAGTGGTGAAACTCCAGGAATTTCCCTTATTGAACCTCCCTGATAGGAGATGGAGCTGGAAGGAAGAGGTAATAGTGGAAATTATTCCTCTCTTGTAGGAGAGAGTTTGCCAATGGCTGCCATGAATAGGATGTGGGGAAAGAAAAATTAACTCAAAGGGAATTAAACCCAAGGACAATTGGAGGAGTCTTGAAACATGGCCCATCTTCCTCCCACTCCAGACTGACCTCAGAGGTGTACCACCCATCCTAGTGGAACAGGAAGTGTCAAGTGGCCTTTTCTTTTGCTCTTCTTTTTCTGGCTTCTTCAGGTAGAACCTTAGGTTATTGATTTTAGATCTTTTGTCTTATCTAATACGTATATTCAGAGCTATAAATTTCCCACTAAGCAATGTTTTAGCTGCAGCTAATGATTTTGGATATGCTGTATATTCATTATCATTCAGATTGAGGTATTTTAAATTTCTCTTCTGATTCTTTTACCCATATATTTAGAAGTATATTGTTTAATTTCCAAATATTTGTTTTTTTCTAGATGTCATATCGTTATTGATTTAATTTTTATTTCATTATTGAATTGCACTGTTGTCAGAGAATGTACTCTGTATGATCTCAAATTTTTAAAAATTTATTGAGACTTGTTCTTATGGCCCAGTATATTCTCAATCTTGGTGAATGTATTTGGTGGACTTGAAAAGAATATATTTTCTACAGTGTTTCATTCAAAAGCAGCAATAGTAAATTCAGTAATGTCAACACATATAATGTAGTATTTTAAAATAAATATTTAATTTCATTATATTTAAATATATTATAAATATTTATATATTATATAAGATGATATTATTTAATATTATAAAAATTTAATATATGTTAAGTAAATATATATTTATTATGTGAACATAATAAAGCTTACCAAAAAAGGCAAAAACAAAAAACCAACATCTGTATTTTCCAAAATAAAATTTAGTGAGCAGAGTGGCATTGCTTTACATTTTTGCAGATCGCTTTAATATTAGGCTTAATAGGAGATGGCTAAATCTTGCTTTTAATCTGTTATAATACCACATATATTGTAGCCTCTAGAAAATTCCACTGTATAGTGGAATTAAAAGAGAAAAAGGTAAATAAAGTTTTATAACTTTTGAAAATAGCTTTGGCTTTGTGGATGCCCTATGGGAGTCTTGGGAACCCTACAGGAATCCCTGGTACACACTTAGAGAACCAGTGATCTATGTATTTATTTATTTACTTACTTATTTGTTTATTAATTATTATGGTGACATTGGTTAACAAAATCCAGTAAGTTTCAGGCATACAATTTCTTTATTTTTGATATTGAAAGGTATCAAAATCTCCTATTTTTATCATGAAAGTGCATACTTCCCAATTATTTCTATGAATATTTTCTTTATGTGTTTTGAAGCTTTGTTATTAGATTCATGTATATTTATTATGTAATATACATGAATATATAATATACATGAATATAATAAAAATAATCATCATATTTATGAATGTTTTATATTATATTGTATGATATACATGAATATATAATATACATGAATATAATAAAATAATTATAATGTATATTTATTATATAAATATACTTGTATATATTTATATAAATGTATATTTATTATACATTTATATGTACATGTACATATTATAATTATTTTCTTTCTGATTGATGGACACTTTAATAATTACAAAATATCTTTCTTGATCTCTGATAATACTCTTTGTCTCAAAGTCTACTTTATCAGATATTAATGTAACTACTCCAGCCTTTTTGTTATGTATTGGCACAGAATATCATTATCCATGCTTTTTAAAATTTTAAATTTAGACATATAGTTGTCTTGCTTTTGTATTTATTCTGGCAATCACTGCTTTTAATTGGTGTGCTTAGTCCATTAATATATAATGTAGTATGTAATACAGTTGAGTTGAGGTCTATAGTATATATTTTTGGTTTTGCACCATTTCAGTTTTTGTTTCTCTGTTTCTCCTTTTCTTTATTATTATTATTTTTTTTTTTAGGATTCCCTTTTAACTTGCCTGTGTAAGCTGTCCTCCTAACCCTGTCATGACAATATTTTCTGTACCCTGAGGCTAACACATTGCCCGAATTGCAGTAGATGTTGAGTGAATATCAGTAGGATGATTCTAGCATGTCTTCCTTCCATCTGATTCCACCCCAGACTGACCCCAGAGAGGATGGCCCACTTCTTAGATTAGGGAATAAGAGATCCAAGCTATCCTTCCAAAGGGCTTGAACTGGTTGACAGTATTTATGATCCTGTTCTTCGGTTTTCTATTTTCTATTTATGGTTTTGGGTTGGGATTCTGGTTTGAATTTGTACTCATCATGCAACCTCAGTTCAGTCATTTATCAAGCTCACCCATCAGAAACACAGCTATTGACCTGTTTGTGTATGAGAAGGCTCAGGTCCCTCCAGTGGAGCAGACAATTGCCTCACGTCTCCTGGCATCCTTCCCAGAAGCTTCTGCAAATTGCCAAGAGAGGCCCAACTGGGTCACTTGCATAGGGAGGCTGGGCCCAGGTGTTGGAGTCACCGCCACCTCCCTGTGGGTGACAGGATCCCTGAGGTGGCCGTCCAGACTACTCTGCTGTGTTGCATACTAGACATTGCTCTTCCTGCTCTGTCCCCTGCAGTGAGATTGGAGGTGTATTTCTGAATTCTCCTCTAGTTCTGGGCTCTTCCTGGCTGTCTAGAGTTGCTTTGGTCTGTCCCAACTTGTGTGTCCATGGGGCAGAGCCTGGGTCAGTGTAACATGGCCTTCAGAGGCCTGCCAGGAACTTGATCAAGACACGCTGACACTCACATCTTCTTGACTCAGCTCGAGTAAAGACACTGGGATGTTCAAAAAGGCTATTGGCAGGGTATAATCATTCCAGCATCTAGGGTAGTGGTTCTCTTTGATGGGAAGGATGGGTTTACAAGCCAGGTAGGGTGGGCAGGTGTCCCCAGTGGGCCCTAGACACACACACACACACACACACACACACACACACACACACACACAATCTCTTTCCTCTCCTCTCTCTTCTCTCTTCCCTCTTTCTGTTGGTTGGCTGAGCTCATGATGACCCAACCTGGACAAACATGTTAGGCACCCTCCAGCATCTAGAGGAACTCCTTTATTCCTGACGAGAGGCTGCTGTGCTCTGGGAGGTGGCACAAAGCCGCGGAGCAGGGCCTTTCCTGATGTCACTTTGCCATGTGAGGTTGGGGCTCAGAGTTGCTTCTCTCTGTCACCCTTTAATCCTGTCCTGTAACCTATTAACCAAAAAAACTAACTCTCACCTAGACTTATATGTGCCAGGAATATTCCTGAGTATTTTCTGTATCATCACTTTTTAATTGTTACAGCAGGCCACTGAGGCAGGGAGCAGGAACATCCTGTTATACACATGGGGAAACTGGATAGTAAAGCAATTTACCAAGTTCACCCAGTCAGGGCATATTTCCTAACGGGCAGTGTGGCCCCAAGCTGTACCACCGTGTGGCCTGAGGAGAGCTGGGCAGCAAGCTGTGTGGGCTAGGGTGGGAGTGGGGGCTGCAGGGAAGGATCCTGCTCAGCCATACCCCCAAACCTCCATCTCCCCGGTTCCTAGAGGGGAGCTCGGAGTAGGGATGCAGGGGAGCGGAGCCCGCTCATCACTGGCACTCTGGGCTGCCAGAGCCCTGACTTGCCACCGGTCAGACGTGTCCCTTAAGGGTCCTGCCTACAGAACAGGTGAGTGGGACTTCTCTGGGCCTCCTGCAGGAAGCTG
>PVKZ01005206.1:0-58438 GCA_004027375.1 Macroglossus sobrinus
TTCTTTCTTTCTTTCTTTCTTTCTTTCTTTCTTTCTTTCTTTCTTTCTTTCTTTCTTTCTTTCTTTCTTTCTTTCTTTCTTTCTTATTCTTTCTATCCTCTCTTCCTCTCTTTCTTTTTATCCTTCTCTTCCTCTCTTTCTAATTCAAATCTAAAAAGAATTTAAAAAAAAGAGAATATGAAATACATTCTGCTCTATACCTAAAGAATTCCCAAATCTGTAATACTAGATGGGCTTTAGTAACAATCAGATAAATATTCAACAATAAGTTAATATCTAATTAATAATACTAACAATACTAGAAAATATTCACAAATCTCTTTTTATGTGGCAGGTACTTTACTAAGTGCTTTACATATAAGTCATTTAATCCTGTGAAACTCCTATGAGGTAACTATCCTTATCATTCTTACTATACAGATAAGAACAATCTCCAAAGTCATCTGCTTATTGACATAATGCATAATTCACTGAAAAAAAAATGCTCATTGTTGGGAAATCTGAAATATGTTGCTAAGTTTGCTAAGAATTATGATACTTCTCCAGGTCATTCACCTCCCAAGTATAATAATTTAAATTTAAAAATTATTAAAATCCTCAAACCTACTGCATATACTCTATATTCTTACTCAGACCTCAAATTATTCAACAGCATTTACTTCAATCTGTGTATCTGCACATAATAATTTTATACCCAAAGTATATTCTACAGTTATCTGCCTCAGTGCAGATAGTACTTAAGATGTTCTTATACAACTAATATTCTATGTGCTCATCATATAAATCTCAATTTTTATTTTAATTCCCATTGCTAATACTCTGGCCCAGGACTTTTATGGAATGGCTTCAAAAAGTATGTCTCTGCATCTAATCTCTTCCATCTTATAATTTGTTCATTCAACAAATATTCACTGAGCACTTGCTATATGACAGGCTTGTAGATACAGTGGTGACCTCAAAAGAGACATTGATTCTTGCTCTTATAGAGGTTATACTCTGACATAATTAAATACCTGAAATGGCTCACTGTTTTTGAGATAATCTCAAACTCCATAACATGGTATTTAAGGTACTTTAAAATATGGCCTTGAATTATTTTACTTATATCTCTTTCAATATTGTCCAATATAAAGTCTCTAATATAATCAGTATTCATTCTCAAATACGTACCATTTATCAAGGTATTTCCTCCATATGAGTTTTCTTCATTGTTTTCTACTTGACTGCAAAGAACTATTCATCACTCTTCCAGCAATAGATCAAATCTCTGGCCTGCTATAAAAATTTTCCTAAATTTTCCAGCCAATATCTTCTTTCTCCAAACTGCTAACAATATAGAATTTACACCAGTGTTTCCAAATCTCTGCTATAAGGGGCATAAAGAAACTATGAGAGTACATCATAGTATACTTAAGAGCAATTTTATGGCTATGATTCTTCTAAGTTAAAAAAGAAACTCTCAAAAGATTGCATCCCATAGAAATTTATGTAATATATAGGTAGGGTTCTACTTTTCAGGTTGTAAGATGTGCTTATGGTTATTCATTTATTTCTGATGACTATATATGCATATATAGTATAAATAATAACAAATATATACCACTTTTTAAAAATTTCATGTTATTATTAGTTTCAAGTATACAGTACATTGGTTAGACATTTCTATAGTTTATAAAATGATCCATCTAATTGCTCTTTCTCTGCTCTGGCTTGCCACCTGGCCATTGCATGAATGTTAACATCAATTCTTTTGCTATGCTCCCCATCCCCATGACCATCTATCAACTACTAATTTGTACTTTTTTCACCATTCACCCTTTTTTCCCAGCACCTTAACCCTCCTCCCCTGTGGCCATCACCAGATCATCCTAATATAGGTGAGTCTATTTAATTAGTTTGTTCTTTTTGTTCCTTAGATTCCACATATAAATGAAATCATATGGCATTTATGTTTCTCTGTTGTACTTATTTCACTCAGATAATAACTTCTTTGTCCATCCAAAAATATTGAATGGTAGGATTTTACATTTTTAATGGCTGAGTATTATTCTATTGTATATATGAACTGTAACTTCTTTATCCAATTGTCTGTTGAAGGGCATTCAGGTTGCTTCCATATCTTGGTTATTATAAATTGTGCTGTCATAAACATAGAAGTGCATAGATCTTTAGAAATGTTATCCATTTTCTATGGATAAATACTCAGAAGTACAATTGCTGGGTTAAAGGATATATTCATTTTTTTGAGGAACTTCCAAATTGTTTCCCATAGTGGCTGTACCAATTTGCAATCACAGCAACTGATGTATGAGGGTTCCCTTTTCTGCACATCCTCGCCAACATTTGTTGTTCTTTGATTTATTGATGATAGCTATTCTGACAGGTGTGAGGTGATATCTCATTATGGTTTTAATTTGCATTTCTCTTATGATTAGTGATGGGCATCTTTTCATATGTCTATTGGCCATCTGTATTACGTCTTTGGAGAAATATCTATTCAGATCTTCTACTCATTTTTGATTAGATTGTTTGCTTTTTGTTGTTGAGTTGTATGAGTTTTGCATATAATTTTGGATATTAACCTCTTATCAGATGTAACATAAGTGAATATCTTTTTCCAATCAGTCAGTTGTCTTTTGTTGTTGTTGATGATGGTTTCCTTTGCTGTATAAAACCTTTTTGGTTTGATGTAGTCCCATTTGTTTATTTTTTCTTTTGTTTCTCTTGCCCAAGGAGATATGTCCAAAAATAAATTATTAGAAGTAATAACAGAGAGATTACTGCCTATGTTTTATTTTAAGTTTTATGGTTTTCGGTGTTACACTTAAGTATTTAATCCACTTTGAGTATATTTTTGTATCCTTTATAAGAAAATAGTCTAGTTTCAATTGTTTTTGCATGTATCTGTCCAATTTTTCCAAAGCCGTTTATTGAAGAGACTATCTTTAACTCATTGTATAGTCTTGCCTCCTTTGAGATATATTAAGTGATCATAAAGGTGTGAATTTGTTTCTGGGCTCTCTATTCTGTTCCATTGATCAACATAGCTGTTTTTATGCCAGAACCATGCTGCTTTGAATGTAATAGCCTTGTAGTATAGTTTGACATCAGGTAGTGTGATACCTTCAACTTTGTTCTTCTTTCTCAAGATTGCTCTCACTATTAGGGGTCTTTTATGGTTCTATATAAATTTTAGGATTATTTGTTCTAGCTCTGAAAACTGCCATTGGTATTTTGAAAGCGATTGCATGGAATCTATAGATTACTTTGGGTAGTAGAGCAATTCTAATGATGTTGATTCTTCTTACCCATGAGTACTGTATATGCTCTCATTTGTAGGTATCTTCATTTTCCTTTTTTCAGTCTTAATTTTCTGAGAACAGATCTTTTACCTCCTTGGTTAATTTGATTTCCAGGTATTATCTTATTTTTGATGCAATTGTAAATGAGATTGTTTTCTTAATTTCTCCTTCTGAAAGTTCATCATTGGTGTATAAAAATGCCACTGAATTCTGAATATTTATTTGGCATCCTGCTTCTTTACTAAATTCATTAATCAGTTCTAAAAGTTTTTTGGTGGAATCTTGAGGGTTCTATATATATAGTATTGTGTCATCTGCAAATAATGGGAGTTTAACTTCTTTTCCAATTCAGATGCCTTTATATTTCTTTCTTTTCTGATTGCTGTAGCTGAGACTTCCAATGCAATGTTGAACAGGAGTGGTGAAAGTGGGCATCCCTGTATTGTTCCTAACCATAAGAAAAAGGCTGTTAGCCTTTCCATCCTGAGTATGATTTTAGCTGTAGGTTTGTCATATGTGGCCTTTATTATATTGAGGTATGTTCCCTCTATTCACATTAACTGATTTGCGGATATTATACCAAACTTTCACCTCAAGAATAAATCTAACTTGATCATGGTGTATGACATTTTGAATGTATTGTTGAATTTGTTTTGCTAATATTTTTTGAAGGTTTCTGCATCAATATTTATAAGAGATATAGGCCTGTAGTTTTCTTTTTTTGTAATGTCTTTGTCTGGTTTTGGAACCAAGGTAATGATGACCTCATAATAAGTTTAGGGAGCCTTCTTTCTTCTTAAATTTTTTGAAATAGTTTTAGAAGAATAGATGTTAATTCTTTGAATGTTTGGTAAAATTCTCCTATGAAGCCATCTGGTCCAGAACTTTTGTTTATTGGAAGGTTTTTGATTACTGATTCAATTTTGTTTGTGGTAATTGATCAGCTCATACTTTCTGTTCTTCTTGATCATTCTTAGGAGACTGTATGTTTCTAGAAATGTATCCATTTTTAGAATTGTCCATTTCCTGATTGTCTAATTTGTTGATATATTAATGCTTATAGTTTTTCCTTATGATTCTTTGTATTTCTGTGGAATCCATAGTTATTTCTCCTCTTTCATTTCTAATTTTATTTTATTTTTTATTTGATATTGTTTATTTTTTAGTTTTATTTTCTAAATTTATTTATTTAATTAGTTCAAGTATACAGAGCATTAATTAGACTTCTATGTAGTTCATAAAACTATCCCCCAATTGCTCCTTCCCTCCCCTGACCCTCTACCTAGCCAACATATTATTGTAACTGCATTCCCTATGCTGTGTTCCCCATTACCATGACCATCCATCAGCTACTAATTTGTACTTTTTTAACCCTTCACCCCATTCTCCCAGCCCCCCAATCCCCCTCCCCTCTGTCCATCACCAAATTGTCCACTATATTTGTGAGTCTGTTTTTGATTAGTTTGTTCTTTTATTCCTTAGATTCTGCATATAAATGAAATCATATAGTGGTTATCTTTCTCTCTCTGACTTAAATACATTTAAGATCCATCAGAGCAATAACTTTTTCCATCCTCTTCCTTTTAGTCTGTGTGTGTCTTTTAATCTGAAGTGGGCCTCCTATAGGCAACATGTAGGGGTCATGTTTTTCTTTCCATTTATCCACTCTATCTGTTAGTTGGAGCACTTAATTCTTTTCCATTTGATGTACTTATTGATAGAAATGTAGTTGTTACCATTATTTATTTCTGGTTTTGACACATGTTTTTTTTTTTTCTTTTTAAAGAAGTCCCTCCAACATTTCCTATAATACAGGTTTGGTGATGATAAATTCCTTTAATTCCTTTAGCTTTTTTTCTTTTTTTGTCTGGGATGCTCTTTCTTTGTCCTTCAACTCTCAATGATAGCTTTGCTGGATAAATTATTCTTGGTTGTAGATCCTGGGTCTACATCCTGTCGAATATTTTTTTGCCAAGCCCTTCTGTCCTGCATAGTTTCTTTTAAAAATCAGCTGCCAGTGTTGTTTGTGTTTCATTGGAGATAACTAACTACTTTTTTTCTTGTAGCTTTTAAGATTCTCTCTTTGTATGTAAACTTTTGCATTTTAATTATGATATGTCTTGGTGTGGGCCTCTTTGGATCCCTGACTTTTTGGAATTCTCAGACCTTCCTGTGGTTTTATATCCATTTCCTTCACCAGATTAGAGAAGTTTTCCATCATTATTTCTTCAATCAGCTGTTCAACATCTTGATTTTCTTCAGTTATGCCAATCAGATGGATATTTAGACCCTTAATAGTGTCTCATATGCTCCTAAAATTATATTTATTGTCTTAACATCTCATCTCTTGCCATTCTGATTGTGTATTCTTGTGTATATTGTACTATCCTCTAGGTAGAGCATTTGATTTTTGTCTTTATTCATTTTGTTTATTCCTTTGTTTATTCCATTTAATATATTTCTCATCTCAGATAATGTGTTCTTCATTTCAGACTGGTTTCCTTTTATAATATCCATTTCCATTTTTACTTTCCTTAGGAAGTTCTCATTTCCCTTGATTTCATTGAGCACCTTTATAACTGGTGTCTTCAACTCTGTATTTGTTAGATTATTTGGCTCCATTATATCTGGATCTCTATTCTGTTCTCTCATATGGTTTCTGCTTCTTTGTCTTCCCCTTTTGGCTGCCTTTCCCTGTCTGTTTCTAGTACTAAGCAAAGCGCCTAAGTCTCCTGGTCTTATTAGTATGGATTTATGAAGTAGATGTCCAGTGGCACAGTCCTAAGGGGTTCAGCTAAAAGCAAAACTTAGCCCAAGCCTCTGCCCCTCCAGGGCCATCTGTTAAGATTCAGCAAGCGATCCACAGATGTTGTGCTTATAGTTACCTCAAAAAGTCACACCAGAAGCCAAGGTCAGCTGTGAGTCTAGGCACTGCTCAGCATGGAGCAACCAATTGGCTGAGGATATACCTGGATGTTGCTTGGGGTGGGGGCCACGAGTTGGGGTAGGCAGAGTTTCAGAGAATCCTCTGGGTGGAGCAACCACTGTTATCCAGTTTGATGACATCTCGGCTATGGCAGCACTGTGTCCACACACTTGGAGTGGGGAGGGCTCAATAGGGAACAATGGATACTGCCGGCACCTCTGTAAAGAGAGAATTTCCCTTTAGTCCTCACTTTGACAATGTCTCCTTGTAAGTCCCTGGTGCCCTCTGTGCACAGTCAAATCGGCACTGATGCTCAGAGCAAGCAGGTCTGTCATTGTGAATATCTGCTCGTGGTTGCAGCCTTTAAGAGTCTTCTGCTGCTGCCACTGCCACAGCCCCTGTCTCACTCAGCCACATGAGACTGGAAAGCCCCACGTCCTCTCCCTGTCCTACATTTTGCCACTGCAGGGTGCTTTCTTGAACTTCTTCCTATTTGTATGGCTTGTTCATCAAGATCCCAGGCGAGTTTTCATTGATGCTGCTCCCTGTTTCCATCACAACTTTGATTTGGTTGCTAGAGGGAAAAACAGAGCCTCTATCATCTACGCCATTTTTTTTTCAGCCCTCATTGCATGTAATATTTGATGTATTTGTTATTTTCAGCTGAAGGAATGTATCTGAACATTGGATCAGGAGCATACCCATACTCCCTTTTGACAAAGCAAATTAATTCAGGTAAAGTTAAATGTGAGCTTTGAGTTCATTCCAGTTCACTCATTTGTTCCTTCTTCCATTTATTTGTTCATTCAGCAGAGCATCCACTGACATCTTCTAATTTTATTTATTTGAGTTCTCTCTCTTTTTTACTTGATGAATCTGGTGAAAAGTTTGTCAATTTTATTTATCTTTTCAAAGAACCAGCTCTTAGTTTCATTAAAATTTTGTACTTTTTTTTCTATATTCTATTGTGTTTATATCCTCTCTGATCTATATTATTTCCTTCTTCTATTCACTTTGGGCTTTGTTTGATGTTCTTTTTCTCATTCTTTTAAGTATAATATTAGATTGTTTATTTGAGCTTTTTCTTGTTTCTTGATGAAGGCCTGTATTCTATGAATTTCAATCTTAGGACTGTTTTTGCTATGTCCCATAGATTTTGAGTTATTGTGTTTTCATTTTCATTTTTCTATAAGCATCTTTTGATTTCTTCCTTAAACTCATTGTTAACTCAATCATCATTTATTATCATGTTATTTAGCCACTACGTGTTTGTGTATTTTCCATTTTTTTTTTGTAGTTGAGTTCTAATTTTATGCCATTGTGATCGGAAAAGAAAGCTGATATGATTTCAGTCTTCTTAAATTTATTGAGACTTCCTTTGTGGCATAACATGTGGTCTACCCTGGAAAAAGTTCTATGTGCACTTAAGAAGAATGTATATTCTATTGCTTTGGGGTGAAATGCCCTGAAAATATTATTAAATTCATCTGGCCTAGTATGTCTTTTAGGCTCATTGTTTCTTTGTTGACTTTTTGTCTGGAAGAAATGTACATTGGTGTCAATGGGTGTATTACTGTTGATCTCTCCTTTTACATCAGTCAATAATTGCTTTGTGTATATAGGTGCTCCTATATGAATACATATATGTTTACTAAGGTTAGGTCCTCTTGAATTATTGATCTCTTTATCATCATGTAATGCTCTTTTTTTTATTATAGCTTTTGTTTTAAAGTCTGTTTTGTCTGATATAAGTATCACTACACCAGCTTTTTTTTTCATTTCCATTCACATGAAACATATTTTCCTCTTCCTTTACTTTAAGACTGTGGATGCCATTTGATCTGAAGTGGGTCTCTTGTAGACAGCATATGCATGGGTTTTGTTTTCTTGTCCATTTGACTACCCTGTGTCTTTTGATTAGAACATTTAATACACTTACATTTAAAGTGATTTCTGATAAGTACATAGTTACTGCCATTTTATTATTCATATTTGTTTGTTTCCCTTTTATCCATACTTTTTTATTTTAATTTATTTTTATTTTTTTACAAAAGTCCATTTAACATTTCTTGTAATATTGGCTCATTGATGATGAATTTCTTTAGCTTTTCCTTGTCTAGAAAGCTCTTTGTCTCATCTTCCATTTTAAACAAAAACCTTGCTGTGTTGAGTATTTGTGGTTGTAGATTCCTGTTTTTCATAACATTGTATATTTCTTGACAGTCCTTTCTGGCCTGCAAAGCTTCTGTTGAAAATTCAGCAGACATTCTTATGAGGATATCCTTGGAAATAACTAGCTGCCTTTCTCTTGCTGCTTTTAAGATTCTCTTTTTGTCTTTGACATTTGACATTTTAATTATGATGTGTCCTGTTATGGTTCTGTTTGAATTCTTGTTTGAGACTCTTTGTGCTTCCTGGACTTGTATGTTTAATTCTTTTGTCAGATTAAAAAAGTTTTCTGTCATTATTTCTTCAAATAGGTCCTCAATCCCTTGCTCTCTCTCTTATCCTTTAGGTACTTCTATGATCTGGATATTGTTTTGCTTCATGTTGTTCCAGAGGTCTCTGAAATTATCCTCATTTAAAATTTTTTTCTTTTTGTTATTTTAATTGTTCTTTTCTCTGCTATCTTGTCTTCCAGTTTGCTGATTCTATCTTCTGCTTAGTCCAATCTACTGTTGAACCCTTCTAGTATATCCTTCATTTGTTATATTTTTCATTTCTTTCTGGTTCTGTTTTATGGTTTTTACATCACTTTTAATGCTTACTATATCTCTGCTGGGATTCTCATTGAGCTCATCCATTCTCCCTCTAAGTTCACTGAGCATTCTTATAACCATTATTTTGAAGTCTGTCTCTGGTAGGTTGCTTGCTTACATTTCATTTAGCTTATTTTCAGGAATTTTTTCCTATTGCTTAATTTGTAGCATGCTTTTTTGTGCTCTCATTTCATTTACCTCTCTGTTCATTTTTATGTGTTAGGAAGATTTTTTTCATCTCTCATTCTTGGCCAAATTGTATTACATGGAAGGTGTCTTTTGTGGCGCAGTGGCGCACTCTCCCTGACCACCTGTGCTGGGGGCTCTGGACATGATCTATGTTTGAGTTATGGGTGATCCTCTATTGTAGCTAAGCCTTTATTGTTGTTAGTACATGGGTAGATGAGATTATGCTTGGCTTGACTGACTATAGTAATTGGCTGCACTCACAGGGTAAAAGTAGCTTTGTGGGGGCTGATCCCACTGAGTGGGATTTCCCCTAACAGGCTTGTGTACTTGTTGAGACAACTCTTTGGATGTACCACTTATGATTGCTCTGTTGTAGTCTAATGCCAGCCTTTAGGTACATTGGTTTTGTAGCCCCTTGGTAGGAGCTCCCCAGTAGGCCAAAGTCAACTCTTATCTTTAATTCCTCTGGGCTACCTGGTGGGAACTATAGTGATCCACAGATGGTTATTATATATACTGGGTCTAAAGGTAAGTGGAAGACACAACACTGTAGGCCAAGGTCTGGTTACTCCCTCTATATTCTCTAGAACAGTTTAGCAGAAAGACCAGTGTTTCTCAAGGCCTGACACTGCTTGTCAATATCCTAAAGAACTAGAAGAGTCTCTGGGTGATATGCATGTTGGTCAGTGCAGGAGAGTTCCCAGGAGTTTCCTGGATATTTTGAACAAATATCCCCCTTGCCACTGCAGTGTCAGTTTACATGCCAGAACTGCCTCTGTGGCTCTTTGTACAAGTTTCCAATCATAACAAGGTCAGTTGTCACCCACCTTGAGCCTGCAAACACCCGAGCTCTGTTTAAGAATTACTGAAGCTCATAGGCCTGATTTTGTGGCCCAGCACTGAAAGCTTCTCTTGGATAAACAGGCTTTGTGAAGGCCAAACATACTAAGTGCTGTTGTTTGTTGTTGAATTTGTGACCCAAGGAAAGCACAAGATGGGACTGGGTTGCCTGGAAACAGTCTTGCCACAGGTAATTTATTGGTTAGTTGAGACATGAGGCTGTCAGGCCTATATCCACCAGATTTGCTGTGAGCTCTGAGACTAAGGGCTCCCACAAAAGTCACATAATCACTGCAAGACCTACTGAGATGGGCCTACAAATCCCTCTGATATGACCTAGCAATATTGTATCTCATGCTGGCAGTGATCTTCTCATCACTCTATTCTCTTAACTTTGCTCACTTCACTGGCTGAGGTCTGTTGACAGCACAGAATGCACAACCCCAGCTAGGGGCAGTGCAGGGAGAGATGCCTGTCAACATGATTTTGGCACTTACTGAATTGTATTGGGCAGGATCTCAGAGAGTCAAGGGCCATCAGGCCAATACAGCCTCAGTTTTCTATAGCTTCTGTGTGTGTTCCCACAGTAGTCACAGGTCACAGTGAGACCAACTACTATCTGGGACAGTCCCATAGACCCCTGCTATCCCCCCCAAGATATATTGAAGCTTATACAGATAACAGTGGTCTCCCCAGAACAGTTTTCCCCAAAAAGTGCTCACTATGTTAGCCAAGGTCTGTAGCCTGCACAGAATCTGCAATCCCAGAGAAGGTAAGGGGAGGGAAGGTTGCCTCTTAGTGGACCACCAGTACTTTGTGGCTTGGGTGAAGTAGGACCTCAATGGGCGACAAGTTTCATCAGACCAATGCGGCCTCAGTTTTGCTGCAAATTCTGTGCTTGTGAGACCAGATGTCATTTATGGCCCTCCCACAGACTGCTATAATGCCCCCAACAGAAACTGCTGCTTGTCCAGGCAGCAATGATGTACCTGCAACTGATTTTCACAAAATGCTCTCACTACACTAGAAGAAGTCTGTGGACTGAGCAAATGGATAATCCTGAAGAGAAGCAGGACAGAGGCAGCTGACTGTCAAAGGGCCACAGATACTTTGTGGATTGGGTGAAGCCAGATATCAGGGAGACAAGGGCCATCAGGCAAATACAGCTTCAATTTTGCTGCAACTTCTGTGGCTGCATATTTTTGCTATAGTCACAAATTACACTGAGACCAGCTGCCATCTGGGTGGTCCCACAGACCCCTGTGATCCCCTCATGCGATATTGTAGCTCTTAGGTCTGCCTGCAACTGATTTCCCCGCAATACCCACACCGTGCTAGACTAAGTATTTTGCCTGTGCAGAATGCAAGACCCAGGGTAGGGTCAGGGCAGTAGCAGCTGCCTGTCAATGGGCTGCCTGGGGCAATTTGTGAGTTGGGTGGGGTGGAGTCTCAGGAAAATAATAGCCTTCAGGTAAATACAGCCTCAGTCTTTCTACAACTTTGGTAACCATTCCTGTGTTCCCACAAAAGTCACAAATCACAGCAAGACCAGCTACTTCTGGGACTGGCCTATCCTGAGATCCACCTAAGTTTCATGTTGGCAACGGTGATCTTCCTAAAACAGTCCCTGAATTGCATGCTTGTGTTACTGGCTGACTGCTGCCAGTGTTTAGCCCAGAAATGGGGCAGGGAGTAGCAGCCACCTAGCAATAAACCACCCTGGGCAATCTGCGGTTTGGATGGAGTGAGCCAATCTCCTCAGGCCAGTGCAGCTTCTTAACTGGCCTGTGTGGGAAAGATCTGCACTGGCAAATTGGCTTGGTCTGTAGATTACCCCAAAAAGGGGCCCCAACTAAGGCACAATGATGGCTGCCTTTCCAGCCCTTGTTCAGGTGCCAGATAATGCAGTCTTTCCCTGTATGCATCTTGCAGGAGACCTGACCCACCACCGGTGCCTTGGGTAAGTGATCTGCGTGGGCCCTTTAAAGGGGCATCTAGGATTTCAGTCTTCTTACATATCACCCAGACAGCTAGAATCCCCTCTGATTTTTACAGTCAGTCTTTGGTAACTTCTCTTCCCTGGGCTAGGGAGCCCATAAATAAAGTAAGGGCTCATTTCTCCTTCAGGGGAACCTCTATATCCTCACTTTACCTCTCAGTGTTTCTCCACCACCCGATGGTGTGAGTCCTGCCTGATTTAAGACTTTGCCCCTCCTACCAGCTTTGATGTGGCTCTTTCTTTATATTATCAAACCTGTATGTTATTATCACCTAAACTTCAAGTGATTCTCCGTGTTGATTATTTTATAATATGTCTGTAATTTCAATGTGGACCTGAGAGGAAACAAACCCTGCTTTTACCTAGTCCAAGATCTTCCTTGTACATTACATAATTTTATATATATCATCATGTTGCTTGACATATGGAGAAACTTACAAAAACACAATTATAGTAGGGGACATAAATACTCCACTGTCAGTTGTGAATGTTAAAGGTACTTTTTACTGAGGTCCCAGATGGAGATGAGGAAGTGGTTATTGAACACTGGAGAAAGGGTGGTTCTTGTTATAAAATGGTAGAGAACTCATCTGAATTATGTTCTATTGCATAGAAAGTAGAATATTTACGGAATGAACTTTGATATTTTGCTGAAGAGATTACCAAGCAAACTGTGGGAGATGCAATTTGGTTTATATTTGCTGCTTATAGTAAAATATGAAAAGAAAAAAAATACATTGAGGAAGAAACAGCTTAACAAAAAAGGAACCAGCACTTAAAGATTTTGAAAATTCTCAGCTGATCCAGATAGTGTGCTCTGGGAACAGACCAAGATTGTGGCTGGCCAAACATTTACAAAGGATTTTAGTTATGTAATTTATGTAACTTATGGATTCATCACCTATCTCAGAAACAGCCAAGCAGAGAGATAGGGTTTTCCAGGAAGGATTTGTGCAGAACTTTCTGTCTATGGGGTAGATCCCCTTGATAAACATGGAAGAAAAACAAAAGTTTTTGAGGATGTTATAATAGCAGAAAAACTTCCAGCCTGAACTAAAATAGACAGAGACAGAATGAAATAAAGGAAGGATGGCTCCAAGGACAGAAACACAGGTTCAGAGCTGAAGCAAATGAGGCCTCATTGAGCCAAGAGGGTGGGCATTAAATCATTGATGACATTTATAAAGAATTAAAATCTAATGGAATTTGCCCTGTTGGGTTTGGACTTATTTCAATCCCACAAAAATTTCTTTGTTTATAATTTATCCCTCTGGGAATAGAAATATCTATCTTATGCCTGTGTTACCATTACAGTTTGGAAACAGAAAACTGGTTTCCCAGGGCCACAGATAGAGAGGAATTTTGCTCCAGAATGGATCAATCTCAGAAAGTCTTACTCATACCTGATTTAAATGATTTAGAAGATAATATTTAAGACTTTTTGAGTTAATTATATTTAGATGAGATGTAGAACTTAAGGGTTGTTGCTGGGAGGGTTACAATTATGAGGGACTGTGGAATAGAGTGAATGTATCTTTCATATGGGAAAGATATGGATTTCAGTGTGGATATTGAGGGTTAAATTGTGTCTCTCTGAAAAGATATATTGAAGTCTTAATCCCTGGTATTTCAGAAGGTGAACTTACTTAAATATAGAGCCATTGAATATGTAATTAGTTATTATTTCATTATTGAATAACATAGTTATATGACTTATTTACTTATTAATAAATATAAAAATTATTGCAGTGACATCAGAAGCATGGTGGTTTGAGGGGTCCCCTTGATCTCTCCTCTTGAAACTATAAGAAATTGAAAACTTCAACAAAAGAATTCTCAGCTTAACACACAAACACGTCTGAGAGATTTACACTTTAGAGCATCTAAAGGTGGGTGAGTAAGAGGAGAAAAGTAAGAGAAGCAGAGACTGGTGCTATGGACACAGCCTGGAGTTCCCTGTGGGATGTGGAGACAGGGCAGAAACAAGGTTGTGGTGTGCATTCTCTGTAGCCCCAAGCATTCTTGCCTGAGTGATCAGCATATACTATGATGGCAGAACCCAGTGATCAGGGCAGAGATGACGTAGTTATGAAAGCAGGGTTCTAGAAACTGCCACAGACATACCTGTGGCCTCTCCCAACTCACCCTACCCTCATTCATCCAGGTTGATCTGGGCAGAGACACTGGGGCACCTCAGGTAACACAATGCATCTGGCTACTGTGGAGCACAAGGATTTTAGGGCCTCTTCAGAGGCTAAGAATCCCATCATTCATCATATTCTTCCACAGAGTTGAGCCTTGGGACTAAGGCAACATAGTCATAGAGGAGACACAATTTTCCCCAAGAAATAAAGGACACTTTTTTTTTCTCCACACAACAGGAGGCTTGTGTGCTACCTACTGGAAAACAACAACAAAAAAATCTTTTTATTAAAAGAGATCACTCTTAATAAAATTATTTTAAAAAGTAGAGTACATTCCCATAAATGCCTAGAAAGAGAAATAATCCATCAAATACCATGAGCAAGTAAGGTGACAAGGCACCTAAGAAAATAAAGATATCTCCAGAAAATAAAGATACAGAAATATGCAATTTAAAAGACAGAGAATTCAACACTGCAGTTTTGAAAAAAAAAAAAAAACTCAACAAGGCTCAAGAAAACTCAAATAGTTTAATAAATTCTGAAATAAAAACAATAAACAAAAGAAATACTTTACCAAAAGACTGAACTTTAGAAAATAACCAAACAAAAATGCTTGAGCTGAAGAATTCAGTAAAACAGATGAATAATGAAATAGTGAATTTAGGAAATAGCTTACCAGATGGAGAATAAAAGTAAGTGATAACAAAGACAGAAATCTGGAAATGACACAGATGGAAGAGAACAGTCTTTTGAGTGAAAGAAATGTAAGAATTCTACAAGAACTAACTGACACTCCCAGGATAAGCAATATAATAATAATGGATATACCAGAATAAGAAGAGAAGGAGATGGGAACAGAAAGCATATTCAAACAGTTTATGAGAATTTTCCAAACCTATGGAAAGAACTCGATTCCCGAATCCAAGAAACAAATACAAAACCTAATTATCTCAACCCAAAAAAGGCCTTCTCCAAAACACATTATATTAAAATTATCAAAAATTGATGACAAAGAAAACATTTTCAAATCAGCAAGAGAAAAGCAGACAGTATTTTATAAAGAAAACCCATTCGATTTTCATAGGACTTTAGCACAAACCTTACAAGCTAGCAGAGTGGAACCAAATATTCAAACTTTTAAAAGAGAGGAATTACCAGCCAAGAATAATATATTCAGCAAAGTTCTCCTTTAGATATGAAGGAGAAATAAAAAAAAAACTTTTAAGACATATAAAAGCTGAGATATTTTTCTACTATAAGACCTGCATTACAGGAAATAAGGAAGAGAGTCATTCTACCTGAAACACAAGGACAATAAATAAATAAATAAATAAATAAATAAATAAATAAATAAGAATGAGATGACTAACAGGCAGACAGAAACAGAATAGGATATTATAAATTTAAATTGTACATAATGGTTATAGGTTAAAAAACACTGTAAAAAGAGAAGAAAGCACCAGCTACTGCAACCTAGAAATAAATGTACAGCATAAATGGAGATAATTTGAGACAAGAACAAAATACAGAAATGGGAAAGGAGTAAAGGTTTGAATTTACAAAGAATAATGGAGATATGATGTATGCAGAAGAAAAATAACTACTGTATATAAGAAACATTCCTTTACATAAATTTAATGGTAACTACACACACACAAATTCAGAACTGAGACACATAACATAAAAAAAAGAGAGAACAAAAAGAAAAACCATTATATATATATATATATATATATATATATATATATATATATATATATATATCAGAAGAAATAACAAAAAAAAAACAAAGAAAAAATAGAGACACCAAATTACTACAAAACAAAAGACAAAATGGCTGTAGGAAAATCTTATATTTTAATAATTACCTTAAATGTAAATGGACTGAACTCACCAATAAAAAGGCACAAAGTAGCAGATTGGACAAAATAACAAAACCCAACCATATTCTGCCTTCAAGAGACACATCTCAGCTGCAAGTACAAATATAGGTTCAAAGCGAAAGGGTGGAAAATGATTCTCCAAGTAAATAGCATCCAGGAAAAAGCAGGTGTAGCCATACTTATATCTAATGAAATGTACTTCAAAATAAGAAAAAAAAAGGTAATAAGAGACAAAGATGGATACTTCATAATGATAAAGGGGACAATACATCAAAAACAAAACAAAACAAAACATAACACTTATATAGGCTCACAATCAGGAAACACCAAATCATATAAGCAATCAATAACAGAACTAAAGGGAGAAAGTGACAAAAGCACAATTGTAGTAAGGGGGCATAAATACTCCACTCTCAGCTTTGAATAAATCATCTAAACATAAAATTAATAAGGAGATATTATCCTTAAATGACTCATTAGACCAATTAAACCTGATCAACATTTACAAGGCACCTCATCCCCAAACACTGGATTATACATCTTTTTCTAGTGCACATGACCCATTCTCAAGGATAGATCATGTGTCCGGATGCAAAACTAGCCACAATAAAATACAGAAGATTGAAATCATGCCAAGCATATTCTCTGACCACAATGCTTTGAAACTGGAGGTCAACTATAAAAAGAAAGTGAGAAAAATCACAAATACATGGAGACTAAACAACATGCTATTAAAGAACAACTGGGTCAAGAAATAAAAGAAGCAATCAAGAAAAACATATAAACAAATGAGAATGATAACACAACATATCAAAACATTTGGAATATAGTAAAGGTGGCAATAAGTGGCAATTTCATACCATAATAAGCTTATCTCAAGACAGAATAAAAATTCCAAGAAAACAACCTAAAATTACACCTTAAAAAATAGAAAAAGTAATGAATCAGTATCAAACTCAGCAGAAGGAAATAATAAAAAATTAAAGCAGAATGAAATGAAATTGAGAATAAACAATAAAAACTTAATGCATCTTTGTAAACATGGCACAGTGAGAAACATCCCAGATCTCTCCTCTTGAAATAACAATAAGATGAACAGCTACAATGCAACAAAAATCACTCAAACTGCACATCTATTTTTTTCTGTCATGCCTTATCTCCATTTCCCTTTGCAAATTTGGATCTTTGAATTTCCCCTTTTTTAGTCATTGTTATCTCAGTTTGTTCCTATGTATGTTGAACACTCATTACCATCTTGTTATAACAATTCTTTTCTTATTATTTAAGTTTATAATGCCCTGTTTTAGTAAGGGTTTCACTGCTCTGCTTCTATTTGCCTGATAGGCACAGGGATGGTTCAACATACACAAATCAATTAATGTGATACACCACATTAACAACTTAAAAAAATAAGAATCATATGATCATATCAATAAATGCAGATATAGCCTTTGACAAGATATAGCATCCATTTATTATCAAAACACTTGACAGAATCAGTATTGAAGGAAAGTACCTTAACAAAATAAAGGCTATCTATTACAAACCCTAAGCCAACATTATGCTTAATGGTGAAAAACTAAAAACATTCCCTCTAAGATGAAGAAGAAAGCAAAGCTGTCCACAATCACCATTGTTATTCAATATAACATTGGAAGTCCTAGAGAGTGCAATCAGACAAGAGAATTATGTAAAATGCATCCAAATAGGAAATGAAGAAGTCAAACTGTCAGTATTAGCACATGACATGATTCTCTATATAGAAAAACCTAAAGACACCACAAGAAAACTACTAGAAACAATAAGCAAATACAATAAAGTTACTGGATACAAAATCAACATTCAAAAATCCATAGATTTCTTATACTCTAATAATGAAACTACAGAAAAAGAAGTGGAAAAAATAATTCCTTTCACAATCGTAACAACAACAACGAAAAATACCTAGGAATAAATTTAACGAAACAAGTGAAGGACCTATATAATGAAAACTATAAGACCCATTGAAAAGAGAGCAAAGATACAAAAAGAAAAAGGGAAAGATATTTAATGGATTGGAAGAATCAACATAGTTAAAATGACCATATTATCTAAAGCGTTTTACAGATTTAATTCAATCCCCATCAAAATCTCATCAGCATTTTATAAAGAAATAGAATAGAAAATCATCAGATTTGTATGGAAGCACAAAAGACCCCAAAATGCCAAAACCATCCTGAGAAAAAAAAAACAAGGCTGGAGGCATCATGATGCCCAACTTCAAATTATACTACAAAGTGACAGTAATCAAAACATAATGGTTTGAGCAGTAAAACAGACACACAGACTGGTAGAACAGATTGAAGAGTCCAAAACTAAACTCATGTTTATATGGGCAAATAATTTTAGACAAAAAAAAAATATATACACTGGGAAAAGGAAAGCCTCTTCAATAAAGGGTACTGGGAAAACTTGAAAGCCACCTGTAAAAGAATGAAACTAGACTACTGTTTAACTCAAAATGGATTAAGGACCTGAATTTAAGACCTGAAACAAGAAAACGTAAGAACTAAAATCCAGGACCTTGGACTTAAAGAGTATTTTATTAATTTGACCTCAAAAGCAAGGGAAGTAAAAGCTAAAATAAATGAATGAGACTACATCAAACTAAAAAGCTTCTACTCAGAAAAAAAAATTATCAACAAGGTAAAGAGAGAACCATTCAAATGAAAAAATATATTTGTAAGCAACACATCTGATAAGGACTTAATATTCAAAATATATAAAGAATTTATACAACTCAGTAACAACAACAACAACCACAATAAGAACAACAAAACAATCCAATCAAAAAAAATGGTCAGAGGACATGAACAGACACTTTTCCCTAGAGGACATACAAATGGCCAACAAATATATGAAAAGATGCTCAACATCGCTAGTTATTAGGGAAATGCAAATCAGAACCACAATGAGATATCATCTCACACCTGTTAGAATAGCTGTAATCAACAAGACAAGTAATAACAAATGATGGAGAGAATGTGGAGAAATAGGAACCCTCACACACTGCTGGTGGGACTGCAAATTAGTACAGCCACTATGGAAAACAGTATGGAGGTTCCTCAAAAAACTAAGAATTGATCTCCCATATGATCCTGCAATCCCTCTACTGGGTATTTACCCCAAAGTCTTGAAAACCCATATCCAAAAATATATTTGCACACTGATGTTCACAGCAGCATTATTCACAGTGGCCAGGACATAGCAGAAACTCAAGTATCCTATGATAGATGATTGGCTAAAAAAGCTGTGGAACATATATACAATGGAATATTACTCAGCCATAAGAAGAGGTGAAATACTGTCATTTGCGTCAACATGGATGGACCTCTAGATAATCATCTAAGCGAAATAAGCCAGACAGAAAAAGTTGAAAATCACATGATATCACTTATATATGGTACATAAACCTAAAAGCAACAAATAAACAGGACAAACAACCAGAGCCTCATGGACATGGAGTATAGGCTAGTGGTTACCAGAGGACTAATGGGGTGAGGGAGGAGAGGAGAGGTAGACAGGGTAAAGGGGTCAAATATAGGGTTTAGTAGGATTGTGAAGTGAGTAAAAGAAATAAAATATATGGTAGCTGAAGGAAACTGGACACACAATAGAATATACAGATGTCAAATGATAATGTACACTGGAGATGATATAATTGTATATAATCTATAAACCCTAATAAACTTAATTTAAAAAAAAATAATGGAACAAAGAGCTGGTTCTTTGAAAATATGACTGCAGTTGACATGCAGAAGAGGCCAACTTGAGATTGGTATAAGGGGTGGAGATGTGGAATGAACTGGTCCCACACCTGCCTGTAGCAGTTGGGAATCAAAAGAATTATTTCTGCTGTAGCAGTCCTCCTGGAGGAGCAAGAGATTATGGTGCCACACCAGCCTATCCAGCTCATGGTTCCAGTGCTGGAAAGGGAAGTCCCAATAATTTTTGGCTGTGATAACCAATAAGATTTTGGCTGGGTGAGACAGAGGGATTCGGGATTTTCAAATATTTCTCTTAAAGAGCCCATGCAAAAACATGTCCGGCGATGAACTCTCATTCTGAGCTATACTGCAGGAACAGCTATTTGAGGAGTGCCAGGAATTAAGTTGTCTGGCTTCTGAGCGGGAAAATGAGAGGTGGCTTTTTCCTGGACAGCAGTGCTGGCAGTATCCATCATTCCTTGGTTAAGCCCTACTCCCTCTCGTTATGCAGGTGCAAGCAGGCACCATGTCTGAATCTTCATCAGCCTGGCTAACATAGGTCACCCTACCCAGGTCATCCTATGAGTTCCTGCCCTTCTCCATTTTCCAGACCATGCAAGCTGCTTCCAGTGTTTTTTCTCATGCTGCAGACATTTCTAAAATCCCTCAAAAGTTCACAAAATCCAAACAAACTATATCTTACCTCAGTGTGCCCTATATCTCTTCCCAAATAGCCCCAAACCCAGCACTAGAGGCAACCAGCTTTTTTGTTCCAGGCTTGGCCTCCCGAAGAATCCCTAAGCCTAGCATGAGTGGCAGTCATCTGTGGATTGCTTGTTGACTCTTGTTAGATGGCCCTAAAGTGCACAGGCTGTGGCTGAACATAGCCTACAGCTGAGATACTCCCAGGAGGCCTTTAGGCTGGTATGTCCAGTGGCCTGCTTCCAATGGAACTGGAGCTGGAGCACTACCCAGCACTTCATCTGAGGAAAACACATGCAAAGGACAGACTAGGCAGGCACCAGAACTCTGCTAAAGTGAATCCTACTCAGTAGGGTCAGCCACTCACTGGCCAATTCTTTCAACTAATTAGCCCAATGGTCAATACCTCCTATCGACATGCAAATGGCAACCAAGGCTCAACTATAACAGAAGAGAATACACAACCACACAGAGAACATAACTGGAACATCCAGCTCAGGTGACCAGAGGAAACTGTGCCACTGGAACTTGAATAAGGCTACTCTACTAAGACCAGGAGATATAGTAGCCCTACCTAATATATAGAAACAAATACAAGGAGACAGCCCAAATGGAAAGATAAAGAAATATGTCCCAAATGAAAGAGAAGAACAAAGTTCCAGAAATAGAACTAAACAAAATGGACACATTTAGATGCAGAGTTCAAAACACTTCTTATAAGGATGCCCAATGAACTTAAGGGAAGAGTAGATTAACTCAGTGAGAACTTTAACAAAGAGTTAGAAAACATGAAAGTAGAGATATCAAACAAAAAATTAGTCAGAAATTACAAATACAATAACTGAAATGAAGAATACCATAGTAGAAATTAACAGTAGACTAGATAAAGTAAAAGATAGAATCAGAGATTAAGAAGATAAGGTAGTAGAAAACACCTATTCAGAACAGCTATAAGAAATAAACTCTAAAAAAATGAGGATAGTTTAAGGGGACTCTGGGAAAATATCAATTGTACCAATATTCACATCATGAGGATACCAGAAGAAGAGAGCAAGGACTTGAAAACCTAACTATAGAAATAATGACTGGAAGCTTTCTTAACCTGGTAAAGAAAATATACATACAACCCGAGGAAACACAGAGAGTCCCAAACAAGATGTAACTAAAGAGGCCCACACCAAGATGCATCATAATCAAAATGCCAAATATTAGACAAAGAGAGAATCTTAAAAGCAGCAAGAGAAAATCAGTTAGTTACCTACAAGAGAGCACCCATAAGACAAACAGTTAATTTCTCAATAGAAACTTTGCAGCCCAGAAGGGATTGGCACAAAATGGTCAGTGATGAAAAGCAAGGACCTACAACCAAGATTACTCTACCCAGCAAAGCTATCATTTAGAATCGAAGAACAGATAGCGAGCTTCCCAGACAAGAAAAAACTAAAGGAGTTCATCATTGCCAAGCCAGTAATACAGAAAATGTTAAAGGGAGTTCTTTAAGAAGAATAAGAAAACTAAAAAAAAGATTAAAATATATGAACAATAAAGTGACAGTAACTACATATCCAGTAGCAATTTTTTTAATGTAAATGTGTTAAATGCTCCAATAAAAAGATAAGGTGGCTGAATGAATAATAAAACAAGACCCTTACATATGCTGCCTAGAAGAAACTTACTTCATATGGAAAGACACATATAGACTCAAAATAAATGAATGAAAAAGATGTTTCATGAAAATTAAAACAAACAAAAAGCTGGAGCAGCAATACTTATACCAGACAAAATAGATTTTAAAACTAAGGATAAAAGAAGAGACAAAGAAGGACCCAGTTATCCCACTTCTGGATATTTATCTGAAGAAGCCCAAAAACTACTTTGAAGGAAAATGCAAATCCATATGTTCATTGCAGCATTATCTACAGTAGCCAAGACATGAGTGTCCATCCTGAGTGTCCATCAGTGCATGAATGGATAAAGAAGAGTTGGTATATATAAACAATGGAATATTACTCAACCATAAAAAAAAGAATGAAATCTTGCCATCTGCAACAACATGGATGTACCAAGATCATATTGTGTTGAGTGGAGTAAGACAGAGAAAAACAAATATTATATATGGAATCTGGAAAATAGGATAAACAAACAACAAAAACAAGCTTATAGATACAGAGACCATTTTGAAGGTTGTCATACATACAGACACCATTCTGAAGGTTGTGGGGTGGGGGATAGCTAAATTGGAGAGGGAATTAAGAGGTACAAATTGGTAGTTACAAAATAGTCATGAGGATATACAGTATATCATGGGGAATATAATTAGTAGTATTGTAATAACAATGGATGGTGTCAAATTTGTACTGAATTTTTCAAGGTGATCACTTCACAATTATATAAATGTTTAATCACTGTGTTGTATACCTGAATCTAATATAATATTATATGTCAATTATAATTGAAAAAGTGAATACACATATATTTTATTTTGTTTCATACTTTAAAATCTAATTTTTACTTTTCAAGCCTTGTAAAGTTTCTTAAACTTTACATTTTGAAGTAATTATAGATTCACTCAGAATTCTTTGACACTGCACAGATAGAGGCTGCTGTATCCATCACTCAACATTCCCCAGTGGTTACGTCTTGTATAACTGTAGCAAATATCAAAACCAGAAAATTGACACTGATACATTACAGTTATTTAAACTGCAAAAAAAAAATAAAATAAAAAGGAAGATGCTGAAATAGAAAGGCAAGAAGTTGGAAGGAAAATACTAATATTTGAGAAAATTCCTACTACAGGCAAAACATTGAGTTAGCCATTTTATATATATATATATATAAAATTTTACATATATATATTTATTTATTTATATTTATATATAAATATAAGTATGTGTGTGTGTATACATACAACCTTAAGTCATCTTCATAATAATAAATTATAAAAGGTAGGTGTTGTGAAACATAATCTTTGTCTCAAAAAAATTAACCTGCTTATGATTGCTCAATGAATATGTAGTAGAGCTATACTTAATCCCTGGTCTGCATGCCACAAAACTATAATTTTTCAGCTATATTTGATATCTGTTGATAAAAGACAACTTGGCACTTTGTACTTTGACATAAGAAATAACTTCTAAGTAAACTTCAGTCTCCAAATAAAATACTAGTATTCTAGTATCACTATGTCTTAGGTGAACTTAAATTCTAAATAAAGCCTTGAAACTGGTATAGAAAAACAAATACTTAGAGTCTGCAGTTTCCAAGGGCATAGAAATATAATAACCCAGATCATGAAGTCAAAAGTGACATAAAGAAAAATGGTGATTTATATGGAGGAGTGCCCCAGTGCTAAGCATGGTTTGTCCTGATCCAAACTATTGTAATATGTAAGCTAGTATCAGTCTTCCACATATCTTGACTTTATAAGCTTAATGACGCAAACTAGAGGACTTTGTCAAGTTTGGTGTTGTTTGGTATTGAAGCATCTTTCAAATTAGGTAATCATCAAATTCCTTTCCTTATATTATATTTATTCAGAAAAAATGATTCGGGCAATATTCATCATTTATAACATTCAAATAGAAGAAGTTTTGTCTCTAGAGCCTTCAGACAAATTATACAGCATTATATAGCATGGGTTCTTGCTCTGTGGTAATGCCTTTAACAACAATAAATCCTCAGATTACTTCACAGTTCACATTTAAGAATTTTAACTATAGAAAAAAATGACTTTCAAATATTTATTCTATTTTTACATTCATGGAATTGTATATGTTTATATCTTTAACTTTAATGTCTCTCTACTATCTAAAAAGTGAATATTACAGCTAAAGAAGTACCAAAAAGAATACTTTCTGGATATTAAAAATAATCTTAAAATTATCTATTAATAGAAATAACCATTTTTAGATAAAGAAATAATTTAAAAAGATCTAAAACATGTCTCTTTTTTTCTCAAGGACAAAGAAAACCTGAACCATATTTCACAGATAATATTTAAGTCTAACATTTAACAAATTTTAAAGTGTTTGGGTTTATTGTGACACTTAAATAAAAATTATGAAGCTCTGAAATTTCTTAAAAAGCTTATTTTTTTATATTAATATTGTTTATATTTTTATGTCCATAGAATATGATATATCTACTTACTTCTCATATTTTACTTTGTTCTTTTGTTTTATATATTCAACTTATATGGGCTTTTGTTTCACATTTTCCATTTAATGACTAGCTGCAACAAAAACAACCCTATAAATGAGATAAAATATTGCAGGTCTGTGCATTCTGGTAAGATATATTTAATAAGTATGTAAATCAATCAATTTATCTCTCCCCTCAGGCAGAAAAGGTGTATAAATTCATAAGCATCACTTTAAATTCTATTGAGTGCACCAAAAGTATTTCCAGGAAGTATTGGAAAGTTTAAATTTTATGTTTGTCATATGGACATACAATTTTGGCACCATTATATATAGTAACTTATTTCAAATTAAGAAACAACAAGACAGATCTGAAACTTACCATTATTTACTGTTCCCAACCAAGTTTCATAACAGGAGATGAGTGAATGCAACCAGATTTACAATTATAATATGCCATTCTATTCTAGTCTGACATATGAGGTAAATATGCTACATGAACTCTTCATATGATTTGAACAGGAATAATGATATCTGTCTACCCTAATACAACTGGCAGCCTTACACACTTTGTATCATGTACTGTATAAAAACATGCACAATTCTTTGTGAAATTTCAAAGTAAACCAATCTAAATAAGAACAAAACATAGGTGGAAATATTTTTTTGTGTATGTCTATAAGAGAACAGTGAGGTGGAAACCTAATGAAAAAAATATACAAATAAATAAATATTTTTAACTCAATTCCATGAGAATTTTAAACAATAGTATTAATATGGCATAGATTATCCAGATACCCAGATATTTTTCTCAAGTATTTTTTTCTTTCTTGTGTAAACATAATGCATATTGTTAAAATAGTTTGTGTATTCTAATGAACCTCTAGATTTTCTAACTTTAATTTTTGTGTAAACTTCCCAGTGATTTAAATAATATATCATAAAGATTTGAAAAATTAAGCCAAGTAAAAAAGTAAAAATGTCTCTTATAGGAAGTGATAGTCTATAAAACGAGAATATATGGATGGCCAAACTGGATAAGAGTAATGTTCTACCCAGTCAAATATTCTCTCTGAGATAAAAGAATATCTTGGATAGAACAGATGGCTTTCTAGATATTATCACCAAAACATTAAAAAATAACAATAATAATAATACCTTATATCTTGATAATGCTTTGTAGATTGCAAGGTCTATTGATATACACTACATATCAAACACAACTCTGCATCATATTCCACAACTACATAAAATAACGAAAAGCAAATGATAGTTGTAATAGAGAAAATTGCCATATTATTTTATATATGGGAAAACTGAAGAATCTTGCCCTGGATCCCCAAGCCTAATAAATGAAAGCCAGGCCCACTATCAAAATCTAGTGGCTCTTATATATTTTTACTACCATACATCTGTGAACTGCTAATTTTCTTAAAAATATATTTTAGATCTATCATCCATGTAACTCTTTAAATGTTTACTTAAACTATTTCTTGTGTTTATTTTGCAGCATTTATTGAGAATAATACAATTCAGCTATTGTTATGCTTTACTTAACCTCCTCTTGTCTTTCCCAATCACAAAGCATTTAAATTTTAGTAGTTTCAAATATGAAAAAGTTTGCATTCAATCTGGTGTGATTCTAAAGTTTTTAATAATAATTCTCAGATTTTGTTTTTCTAAAATAGTTATAATTTTATTAGCTGATCACCAAAAACATTATATTAATTGATTGCCTAAAAAATTATTATTCTACATTTTACCTGAAAAAAGTATGGATATTTTTACTCAATTTAATACTTATATACTTTAGAAAGCAAATTATTTTAACTGAACTTTTGGAAATTTTAGAAGAGAAGGAATTCCTTCTCTAGTGCCTATTTTGGGACACAAAACTGGCCTACAAGAGGCCAAATATTAGTAATTTCATCCATAATAAATGATAGTATTGAAAAACATTGTCGATGAAATGTTTGTGCAACTAAGCATATTAATCATTCAGATGATTCTGGAAGAAATTTATAGTAAGTAATCCAAGGATCTATATAAACAAAAATCTCTTCTTATTTTCTCCAAATAATTTTTCTACCATTTTCACACATAAGCCACAGATGTGAAAGATGCTCAGTTAATAGAGGCATTAATGTTATAAGTTTAAACAAATAAGAGACACAGGCATTTACTATTTCTCCACATTTTGACTTTCAGTTAAAAAAAATACTATTAAAACACTTAAAATAGTAAAAGTAGTAAAAGACAATAGTTTTAATGTTAGAAATATATAAATGGTAAAGTTGCTGATAGTTGCTTTTTGTCAGAAAAATTATTTTAGTTTAAGTAGTTTTGAAATTCATAGAATGTTATTATTTAAAAATGAGACATTTCTGGATTTTAATAGGGGAAATTTTTTAAAAACTTCCAAAAAAGTGATCATTCATTAATTCATTATACAAATCGATATTAAAGTTTATCTATAATCTAAACAAAGGGCTAGGAGCTTGAAAAGCCTATGAGATATATATATATACATATACATATATTACTATATATTATATACATAATATATATAATTACTATATATATATACATATATATATATATATATATATATATGGTAATTCTGTGAAAAATCCTAGAATAGTGTAATGTTTAAAAAAATACTATGGTAGCACAGAAACATGTGCATGAAAAACATGCGAAAGAATGGTTATAGCAACACTGTTTATAGTAGCCAGAAAATGATTTTATAAAAAAAAGTACATAAACAGTAGAAAAGAAAAAAAAAGAATTGAGATTATATTTATACAATGGATTACTGTGCAGCTATGAAAAATAATTGACTGCTGCTATACACAACAACAGATCAATGATGATTCTCATAGATATAATATTAAATAAAAAAAGCCCGACATAAAAGAAAATACACCATATAATGCCATTTACATATGTAAAAATAATCTTTGGTAATAGAATCCATAATTGTGGTTATTTTGAAGTAAGATAGGGTGATAGCTGGACTGTGAACAGATCCAAGGAGGTTTAACACCATTTATAGAAAAAACTACCATTTCTCTGTTGTACATTCTTGATTCCCTTGTTGGAAATTAGTTGACTGTATATGCTCAGCTTTATTTTTAGGATTTCCATTATTTTCAGTTTTTCTAAGTGTCCGTTTTTATGCTAATATATTGTTTTGATCACTATGAGTTTTGTAACATAATTTGAAATCAGGAAGTATGGTGCCTTCTAGTTTGTTGTTTTTTCTCAAGATAGCTTTGGCATTTTAGGTGCTTGTGGTTCCATATGAATTTTAGAATGGCTTATCTTATTTCTGTGAAAAATACCATTGAAATTTTCAGAAAGATAGCATTGAATCTGTATATTACTTTTGATACTATATACATTTTAACAACATTAACTCTCCAATCCATTTACTTGTGTCATCTGAAATTTCTTTTATCAATGTTTTGTAGTTTTCAGTATACAAATTTTACACATTCTTGGTTAAATTTATTGCTAATTTTATTTTTACTGTAGTTAATCATATTGTATTTTATACTGAAAATTTGCTAGTATTCCTTACATGTATGTAGTTATTATTTTAAAAAGAAAATTTAAAAAAAAGACTCATATGTATAAAGAAAAAGAGAGGGGGGGATAAAAAGTAAAAACAAACAAACAAACAAACAAAAACAAAGTAAAATAAAAACCTGATGAAAAATATTCCAGGAAGAATAAACACCACCAATCAAATACTGATTTCAAAATATGTGCTATAAGTTAAAAGCCCCAAGTCCAAGTTCAGGCTCTGCCTCTCCCAGTAAAACCTTGGAAAGTTCATTTAGCCTAACCTTTCTAAGCATCACTTCTCTTGTCTACCAAAGAAAATTATGTTAGTAACTAACTTTTGTGAGAACTTGAACCCAGATATTGTTTCAAAAGCCTATCTTTAACCTGCATACTGTCTGTCCTCTGCCTAAATTATAGATACTATTGACAATTCTTTTAATTAAGAATCTATTTATCTAATATTGCCAATTACTATCATGCTTTACTTAAAATCAAAGTTAAAGCTGCTGCTACAACTCTCCTCCAAAGTTTACTATTATAATAATTCATGCTATCATTTATATTATTTCTTCTATTGTCACTCATGTGTTAGCAAGGAAGTAGCAACCATCACTCTTTCAACCACTTCCTGGAAGTAATACTTGAATTCCTCATACTTGCTTAGTCCCATGACTTTTCCTTATTATCTTGTGGAATACTGGATACAGACTCTTAATCAAAAGAATCTCTGGACTATTAAGTTCTATTAGTTAATTTCAAATCTCTATACCAATAGAACATTAAGAATCCTTGCTCAGTCAAAGCACATTTATAATTTTGTCAATATGCTTAAAAATAAGTACATTATGTTATGAACAAATAAAAGAGATGTAATATCTTAAAATAGTGAAGGTCAGCTAATCTTACAGAACGCCAAAAATCTATTTTGTTAGAAGTTGCCTACAACTTAAAATAAGTGATTTGAAATGAAATTTAAAAAAACTCTTGTTATGAATATATTTATTTGAGAAAATAGGATAATATGGCATAAAGTAATATTTCCATTCATCAAAAAAGGAAATATCCAGCAAATTGAGTGGTATAGAATGTGATCTAGGGAAAGAGTAGTAATATAAATAGTCATAAATATTATGAAAACTAATGAAACATTCATTTGTTAAAGAACTTTGTGAAAATAGTAAGGGATACTGTCTTACTGGACTTTGATCTCATCGAAAAAAAAAAAAAAGAAACCTTAAGTAAACTAGAAATGATTGAAACCCTCAACAAAAATTGACCATGTTTAACCTAGTATTTGGAATAGCTTTGAATCAAGAATGATAAAAAATTTTAGTATAAAAGGCTGAAAACATGGAAACATGAAGTTGCCATGCATGAAATAAAGACAACTTGTGGAGGAACATGTTTGAGAAAATTCAAGAATTGAAATTAATGCCCAAAATAAAACGATTATAAAAGCAGAGAATGTGTCGAAGAAATTGGTGATCACTAGGAGGCAAGAAATGGTTCTGAGAGTAAGGAAAAACAAATTAACTTTATTTTTAATTGAGTTACAAGATTAGTAGATCAGAACAGTTCTCAAAATACTATTATCTTAATTAAAACAAATAATTATACAAGTAAATCAATGTAACCTATATAATATGGTTAGGGGAAGTTTCTAACTCAATGAATGACCCGTCTTAAAAGCACACTGTTTAATGAATTAATGACAAAATTGGAGAGAGATTTCCAGAGATCTTTTATAGGTTTCCTGTCTTGTTGCATATAAAATAAGACAATTTACAAACAGCAAAGCAAAGGGATACAGTAAAGGTATAGATGGCAGAATTTAAAAAAAATATTAAATGTGTAATAAAAAATATTTAGAAAAATGGCAGACTATGAAACCCCAAGCCCTTGTTCCTCTATAAATATATAGAAAAACAACAAAAAAGTGGCTAACGTAACTTTATAGAAGCTTTGGAAAACAAAGTTTTTAGCAACCAAACAAATGCTCAATCAAGATAAAAGACATTCGAAGCAATAGAAAATTTCATGGCAATTTGCTTTTCCTTGCTCCATCCCTTCCCTGATGCAACCTTACCTTTTTCTGTCAAAGGCTCCAACCCAGGTGTAAATTGCCTACCTCAAAATGGAAGGAGTAAATCAGACCTTATTTGCAATGTTCTAACCTGGGAGCTATCTGATATACTAGTCTCTGTTTTGCTTAACCCAGAGCTCAGGTGGAAAGTAACATAACTCAGCTCTCAGGCTTGAAAGCAGCAGAAAACAGTGGACACTGCCCATAAACGTAGTAGAGGAACTACAGACAAGCAGACTCCTGGGCAAAGAGATTATAGAATGAGTAAAATAGATTATCAAAGGAAATAAGCTGGGATGAAAATCCTGGAGAAATTAAGACATTTTCAAATATATACGTATTCAGGGTAAACAAAAAAGCTACACACAAGCCCAAACAAGAAACATGGTCAAAAAAGTTCTGAATACACGTTAAGCTTTCTCCTGGGGATAATGCCAAGGTTTGTACCCAATGCCAAACTAATTGGTGAAGGAATTCCCCAGCATAGAGACAGTTCGTAAAGACTGAGAGTGATGGTTGTTGTTTTCAAAAACCCAATTTTCTACAGTAACAAAAAAAAATCATAAATCAGGAGTTTGGAGAAACATAGCAGAGTGAGAGAGGTCACAAGATCTATTGCCTTGAAACAATAAGCTTAACATCTAAAACTCAACAAAAAACACTCAAACTGCACACCAGCACGTCTGAGTCTAGGATCTGTGCTTAAGAGCAACCACAGTTCAGAGCCATGGGAGAAAGAAAGAATCTGCCTCTCAAGGCTGTCAGCTCCCTGTAGGAGGAGGGGAAGGGGAGAAGGTGTAGCGAGTTCCCTGAGCAGCTCTGCCTGGGAGTGCTGTGAGATCCATGTGGCCAGTGGTAGGGCTGTCAACAAGGAAGAAAGTAGAGAAACAACAGTTGATTTTTACCAACAAGGTTGCAAAACTGAAAATGAACTGCAGCCCACAACCTCCAATTTAGAGTGCCTTTCCCCCCATATCCTTAGAAAATGAACACCACAGAGCCTCATGGGAATCTGAGCTAACAGTACCAATAATACTGTCGCTAACACTGATAGTGTCTGAGACTGAGTACCAAGCTGGTTAAACATCTACAAGAAAAAAAAAAGAAGCATTATTAAGGCATTCTAGAAAATAGTGATCCAAGAGGCTAATATGCCACCTAGTGGAAACTAAAAGAAAAGTGCCTTCTTAACAACAGGCTAAAGATATCTTTATATAATAAATCTTCTTTCTGGAAAAAAAGGAGAATACAATTCCATTAATGCCCATTTAGAGAAATAATTCATTAAACACCATGAACAACCAAGGTGACAAGGCATCTCAGAAAGAAAGAGAAAAATCTCTAGAAAATAAGCTTATAGATATAGAAATATGCAACTTAAATGACAGAGAATTCAGGATGGTACTTCTGAAAAAAATCAGTGAGTTCCGAAAACAATCATATCAATAATTTCAGGAATGAAAAAAAACAAATAGATGAGCAGAACAAGAAAACTGAAAACCTCAAAAAAATAGATCTTCTGGACATAAAAAAACACACTGCAAGATTTGAAAAATGAAATAGCAAACGTCGGAAATAGAGTCAACCAAATGGAGGAAAGGATCAGTGATATCGAAGACAGAAATCTGGAAATAAATCAGAAGGAAGAAGAGAGAAACTAAAGAAAAAAAATAATGAAAGAGAAATACAAGAACTAGCTGACACCATCTGGAGAGGAAACAAAAGAATAATGGGCATTATCAAAGGTGAGGAATTAGAGCAGGGACTAGAAAGCATTTTGAGACAAATAGGCCTTCACCAAGACACATTGTATTCAAATGATCAAAAATCAATGACAAAAAGAGAATTTTCAGGAAAGCCAGGGAGAAGAAAACAGTAACTTATGAAGAAAAACTCATGAGAATTTTGTCAGAATTCTCAGCACAAACCTTATAAGACAGAAAAGACAGGAATCATATATTCAAACTATTAAATGAAAGAAACTACCAGCTTAGAATAATATATCCAGCTAAACTCTCCTTTCAGTATAAAGGAGAAATAAAGACCTTTGCAAACACACAAAAATTTAGGGCATTCTCCATTACACCATCTGTACTACGGGGAATACTGAAAGGGGTCAGCTCATTTAAACAAAATGACTAAAGAATTAATAATAATAATAATAATAATAATAATAATAATAATAATAATAATAATTTGAGTAAGGTGATGATCAAGCAAATAGAAGCAGAGGAGTGCAAACTGTACTAAAAATAGAACATTTTAATCTTAAACAATTAAGAGAATTGCTATAGCAAGATAGTAATGAAAGTTCAGTATATGTAGGGACAAATTGAGACAACAATGACTGAAAAGGTGAGAATTCAAAGACCCAAATTCGCAAAGAGGAATGGAGATAAAGCACACGTAGAAGAAAATGGACAACTGTATATATATATATATATATATATATATATATATATATATATATATATATAATTATCTTTTACATATTCGTAATGGTAACCACACACCAAAGATTCAGAACTAAAGTATATAACATAAAAAAATAAAGAACTAGAGGGAAAATCCACAAAAGCCAACCAAAATAAAGAAAACAGAAACACAACAACAAGGAAGCAATGGAAACGCCAAGTTACCAGAAAGCAAAAGATAAAAGGGCTATAAGAAGGCCTTCTATTTCAATAATCACCCTAAATGTAAATGGACTAAACTCACGAATAAAAACATGCAGAGTTGCAGAATGGATCAAAAAATTAAACCCAAACATGTGTTGCCTCCAAGAGACACATCTCAGCTCCAAGGACAAATATAGACTCAGAGTTAAAGGGTGGCAAAAGATATTTCAAGCAAATGGCATTCAGAGAAAAGTGGAAGTAGCGGTACTAATTTCAGATGAAATAGACTTCAAAATAAAAAAAAAAATTAAAAAGTAAAGAAAGATACTGAGGAACACTTCATAATAATAAAGAAAATCATGTACCAAGAAGATATAACATTTATTAATATCTATGCTCCCCATTAAGGAACCCCAAAATATATAAAGCAATTACTAACAGAAAAAAAAAGAGAGAATCAAACTAAAACACTATCATAGTACGTAACCTAGATATACCACTGTCAGATATGGACAGATCATCCAAACAGGAAATCAATAAACAAATAATATTCCTAAATGACACATTCAAACAATTGGACATAATTGACACTTACAGAGCCTTCCATCAGCTGCTTATACATTCTACTCCAGTGCAAATCAAATATTCTCAAGGATTGACCACATACTGGGACACAGAGATAGCCTCACAAATATAAGAGGGTTGAAATCATGCCAATTATATTCTCTTATCATAATGCTTTGAAACTCGAGATCAACTGCAAAAAGAAAGCATGAAGAACCACAAATACATGGAGATTAAACAACATGCTATTGAATAATAACTATGTCAAAGAAGAATTAAAAACAGAAATCAAGGGACACATAGAAGCAAATGATGACAGTAAAACATTTCAAAACCTTCAGGACATGGCAAAAGTGTTCATAAGAGTATCATTATAGGCCTATCTCCAAAAAGAAGAACAAGCTCAAATAAACAACTTAGTGCTTCATCTTTAAAAAGTAAAAAAAAGAAAGGACAAGTGAAGCGTAAAGTCAGCAGAAGGAAAGAAATCATCAAAATTAGAGCAGAAATAAATGAAATTGAAAACAAACAACAACAAAATGACAGAAAAATTAAAAGCAACAAAGAGCTGGTTCTTTGAGAAGATTAATAAAATTGACAAACCTCTGGCTAGACTCACTAAATAAAAAAAAAGAAAGAAAGAAAGGACACAAACAAAAACATAGATGAAAGAGGGGAAATTATGACAGACACTGCAGAAATACAAAGAATCATACAAAAATACTATGAAAAGTATATAACACCAAATTTAATAACCTAGAAAAAATGGACCAGTACTTGGAAAAATACAACCTTTCTACAGTGAATCAAGAGGATCTGAAATAACTAAATAGACTGAACAGCAATATGGAAGTTGAGGCCATCATCAAAAACCTACCAAAAAATAAAAGTCCAGGACTAAATGGCTTCACCAGTGAATTCTACCAAATATTCAAAGAAAATTTAATACCTATTCTCCTCAAACCCTTCCAACAAATCGAAGAAGTGGCAATACTTTCCAACTCATTTTGTAAGGCCAATATTACTCCAATATCAAAACCTGGTACAGATAATACAAAAACAAACAAACAAACAAACAAAAAACTACAGACCAATATCTCTCATGAACACAGTTGCAGAAGTCCTAAGTAAGATATTAGCAAACTGAATACAGCAACATATTAAAAAGATTATACACCACAATCAAGTGGGCTTCATGCCAGGAGCACAGAAATGATTCAATATACACAAATCGATTACTGTGATACACCACATAAACAAATTAAAAAAAAATCATATGATCATATCAATAAATGAAGAAATAGCCTTCAACAAGCTGCAGCACCCATTTATGATCAAAACACTTAAGGAAATCAGTATAGAAGGATAGTACCTTAACATAATAGGGCATATATGACAAACTCTCAGCCAATATTATATTTCATGGTGAAAAACTAAAAAACTTTTTTCTAAGAATAAGAGCAATGCAAGGTTGTCTACTATCACCACTGTTTTTCAATTTGACACTGGAGGTCCTAAAGAGTGCAATCAGTTAGAGAAAGATATAAAAGGTATCCAAATAGGAAATGAAGTAGTCAAACTGTTAGTATTAGCACATGACATGATTCTCTATATAGAAAACACTAAAGACACCACAAGAACACTACTAGGAACAATAAGCAAGTACAGTAAAGTTTCTGGATAAAAAACAAAAAACAACGTTTGAAAATCCATAGCTTTCATGTACTATAATAATGAAGTATCAGATAAAGAAGTGAAAACATAATTCACTTTGCAATTGCAACATGAAGAATAAAATCCCTAGGAGTAAATCTAATAAAACATGTGAAGGACCTATAGAATGAAAACTATAAGGCCCTATTAAAAGAACTCAAGGAAGATACAAAGAAATGGAAAGATATTCCATGTTCTTAGATTAAAAGAATCAAAATAGTTAAAATGACCTTATTACCAAAAGCGTTATACAGATTTAATGTAATCACCATCAAAATTCCATCAGCATTTTTTAAAGAAATAGAGCAAAAAATCTTCAGATTTCTATGGAAGTATAAAAGAGTCATCAAAGTCATCCTGAGAAAAAAGAACAAGGTTGGAAGCATCACTCTGTCTGACTTCAAATTATACAACAAAGTGACAGTAAACTAAACAAAATGGTATTGGCAGAAAAACAGACACACAGACCAGTGGAACAGAATCAAGAGTCCAAAAGTAAACCCCTATTTATATGGACAAATAATTTTCAACAAAAGAGCCAAAAAGATACAGCAGAAAAAGGAAAGCCTCTTTAATAAATGGAAAACTGAAAAGACACCTTCAATAAAATGAAATTAGATTTTTGTCTATCATCACATACCAAGGTTAACTTAAAATGGTTTAAGGACCTGAATATAAGACCTGAAACATTACATTGCATAGAAGAAAACATAGAAATGGTACTCATAGACCTTTGTTTTAAAGAGGATTTTGTGAATTTGACCTCAAAGGCAAGAGAAATATAAGCAAAAATAAATGATTTAGACTAGGTCAAACTAAAAATCTCTGCATAAAAAAAAAGAAACTGCCAACAACGTAAAAAGACAACCATCCAAATAGGAAAATATATTTGCAAGCATCACCTTCAATAAGGGCCTAATATCCAAAATATACAAAGAACTCATACTACTCAATAACAATTTAAAAAAAACGATTCAATCAAAAAACGAGCAGAGGAACTGAAAAGACATTTCTCCCAAGAAGACATACAAATGGCCAACAAATATTTGAAAAAATACTAACATCGCTAGCTATTAGGAAATTGCAAATCAATACCACAATGAGATACCACCTCACACCTCTTATAATAGCTATTATCAACAGGACAAGTAAAACAAATGTTGGAGAGGATGTGGAGAAAAAGAAACCTTCATACACTGCTGGTGGGACTGCAAATTAGTACAGCCACTATGGAAAACAGTATGGAGGTTCCTTGAAAAACTAAGGATTAATCAACCATATGATTCAGCAATCTCTCTACTGGGCATTAACACCAAAGTCTTGAAAACTCATATCCAAAAAGATATTCTCACACCAATGTTCATAGCAACGTTATTCATGGTGTCCAAGACATAGAAGCAACCAAAATGTCCTACAACAGATGATTGTTTAAAAAATCTGTGGTACATATATACAATGGAATATTACTCAGCCATAAGAAGAGATGAAATGCTGTCATTTCTGACAATATGGATGAACCTCGAGATAACCATGCTAAGCAAAATAAGCCAGAAAGAAAATGTTGAAAACTATGTGATATCACTTATATGTGGCATATTATCCTAAAACTAACAAATGAACAGGGCAAACAAACAGAGACTCATGGATATGGACAATAGACTAGTGGTTACCAGAGGGGTCTACAAGTAGGAGGAAGGTAGATGGGGTTAAAAAAGGTCAAATATGTGGAGATAGAAATAAATCTCATTATAGGAGGTGAACAAACAATGATACATATACATACATATACCTTACTGTTAAATTGTACGCCTAAAATTTACTGGATTTCATTAACCAGTATAACCATAAAAAAAAAAAAATGAGACAAAACCTACTACAAAGCTATTGTAATCAGAACAGTGTGGTAGTAACAAAAAGACAGATATATAGACCACTGGAATAGAATATAAATCCCAGAAAGAAACATCACATAAATGGTGAAATAATTTTTGACAAGGATGCCAATACCACTCAATTGGGGAAAGAATAATCTCTTCAAGAAATGATATCTGAAAAACTGTATATCTACATGAAAAAATAATAAAGTTACACCTCTATCTTTCGCCACATACAAAAATTAACCCCAACGGGATCAAAGATGTAAATTTAAGAGCTAAAATGATCAAATTCTTAGACAAATATGTAGGATAAATGCTTTATAACGATAGATTTAACAATGATTTCTTGGATATCTCAAGAAAAAGACAAAGAACAACAACAACAGAATTTAGGTAAATTGGATTTTGTCAGAATTAAAAACTATTCTGCATTAAAGGGCACTATCGACTAAGTGAAAAGGTATAGAATAGAAAAATTATTTGCAAATCTTACATGTGATAATAGATTAATATCCAAAATACATTTAAAAACACTCAAAACAACCTGATTTAAAAATAGACAAAGACTTCAATAAACATAGATCCAAAGAAGATATCTAAATAACCAATAAGCATACAAAAACATGTTCAACATCAATAGTCATTGGAGAAATGCATATCAAAACCACAGTGAGATACTACTTCATACACATTAGGTTGTCTGTTGAGGAGTCTGATCCTGATTAAAAACCAATGTGTAATTTTTCAGGCCTGATCATAGGCAATTACAAATGATTTACCTGACAAAATTCATGGGGAAAAGTGGCCCTCCCCATGTCATACTTGGGGCATAACTCGTACATCACAATCTCTGAGGAGAGTTATAGTCGAGATCTTAGGTTCTCCTAGCTGGTAATGGTCTTTACATATTTACATTCCTAGCCTTGGCACCTTAATTCCTAGGACTCTTCATTTGAGAACGCCCCCCAAAACTCCTCTTCAGGCACTTCTGCCAAGACTTCTTATGGGGAAAGAAGAAGAGAAACTTGAAGACATTTTTCTTCACTCTGACTCAGTACCCAGTAGTTTTCTACTCTTAACCTTTTCCCTAGCCTAACCCCAACAGAGTCCATGAAACTGTTGCAGCCTTTTATTCAGAGTTCTCTCAACAATGAGACCAACTCCACATCTGCATTAATCCATAGGACATTTTACCTTTGCAGAGATCCATGGATGGAAATGGAACAGAAGAAAGTGGCACTTTTTCAGGTTTTAGCTTCTTGCTTATACCATCACAGTAAGTGATTGAAGGGTTAACTTTTATTTTTGGCTTGTTTTAATCAACTACTGTGACACCTAATAACTCAGTTTTCCCTTTCTCTCTACTATTTCAACTTAACTCCTGTCATCTAGTATTAGAGGGAAGATAGAGAAAGGAAAGAAGGAAGGAAGGAAGGAAGGAAGGAAGGAAGGAAGGAAGGAAGGAAGGAAGGAAGGAAGGAAGGAAGGAAGGAAGGGAGGGAGAGAGGGAGGGAGAGCAAGAGAGAGACAGACAGACAGACAGAGAACACTGTCATTGGCAAGTATATGGAGAAAGTGCAACCCTTTTGCATTACTGGTGGGAATGTAAGATGGTAAAGGTGCTATGAAAAATGGTATGACAGCTACTCAGAAAATTAAACATTGAATTATATAATTCAATAATTCTACTTCTAGATATATATTCAGAAGTGAAAGCATGTATACCCATGCTCATAGTATCATTATCACAATAGCCAAAAGGTAGAAACAACCCAAGTGTTGGATAAACATCATCAACAGTTTAGTGGATAAACAAATGGGTTATATACATATGATGTACTATTATTCAACTTTAAAAACAACTGAAATCATGACATATGTTACAATATGAATAAATATTGAAGACATTATGCCAAGTGGAGTAAGCCAGTCACAATGACAAGTATTGCATGATTCCTTTTATATGAACTTCTCAGGATAGTCAAATTCATACAGACAAAAAGCACTAGAGGAGAGAATGAGGGAAATGGAGAGTTATTTTTTAGTTGGCACAGAGTTTTAGTTTGTGGTGGTGAAAAATTTCTGAAGATGGGTGGTGGTGATGGTTGCACAATGTTGTGAGTATAATTTATGCCACTGAAGTATACAACTACAAATGGTTAAATGACAAACTTCATGTCATGTATATTTTATCACAATAAAAAATAGCGTCTGGATAAAAAGAATAATTACTTAAGAATAAACTTAACCATGTAGATGAAAGACCTATACACTAAAAACAAAATATTTCTGAAAGAAAATAAAGAAGGCACAAATAAATGGAAAGACATACCATACTCGTATATTTTACCACAATAAAGAATACTCAGTAAAATAAAAGACTGTAATTAATAAGATTAAACTGATCAAGGTATAATAATAATAAACGCTCTGGCTAAAAGATATCATAATCTCATTGGCTTAAGAACAATGAAGTTTGTTTTTCCTTCATAATATGTGTCCTACATGTCCATTATATAGATTGAGGAGGGCTGCTCTGCTTCACATAATCCTCATCAGGGACACCATTTGACAGAATGGTATTTATACAGTTGTCATTTGCTTTAGCTTTCATGGGGAACTGTACGGGAAAACGAGACACATGTTTTTAAGAGCTCTGCCTGGGAAGCAATGCTCATAACTTCTGCTCACATTTTATTGCCTATTCATGACAACTCCTATAACTATACCTATTTTCAAAAGGTAGAGAAGTCCAATCTTATACCTGGAAATAGAGAAGAATCAGAGATACCAGTGAGTAGTACTAATGTCTTCCACAAAAATAAAATGGAATTACCCTCACAGTTGCTGTAGTTATAATTTTTGTTTTTATTACCATGTTTACTTCACACTGCACTGTAAGGTTTTCTAAGCATTTTATACCAATGATCTCCTTTGAATCTAAGAATCACTTTTATTACTCTCACTGTAAATACCAAGACACTGCAGCTAATAAAAGTTTAAATGTTTGTTCAAAATTACAATAAGGATGATAATAAAGAAGTTTGTCAAGAATACTGGCAGCTTGTGCAGGGGAGATAATAAAAACTAAGGAGCATGTCAGTAGTTTTCTCATCATACCTCATAGGTAGTCATTCATTCATAAGGATGGGCCATATGGTCCAAATCATGAGAAAATCAAATAGGCTGTTTCTTCCTGGTGGAATGAGGTAAACTGTTGCTAGAAACATGAAACATTTCCTAAAGTGTAGCTAGGGGGGAAAGTATACATTCTCTATGAATTAGACACTACCTTCCACATGTTAATTTTGAGAAAATGTTGCTAGTACCTGAAAATTGTTCTGAAAAGGATGATGGAACCAGAAATTCAGTTAAGATGAGGACAATAAATGTTGGTGTCTCTCAGAACATCATCAAAATCCTCAAAACATATATGAGGGATCTAGTACCAGGAATTGACATTTTCTCTGAAATATTAAAATTCTTGTTAAATATGCTTGTTTCTTATTCACAATCCTAAAAGTGTTTTTTTCTTTATTTCCATATGTAATTTTCAACATCACATCTATTTATGCCTATATCAGTATTGTTTTGTTTTGTTATAACATTCTAGCTCTATAACTGAATACCATTTCTTAAAATATTCCTTAAATGGGAAAATGTTATGTTTATTTTATTTTTAATAAAGTAAAGCACATAAAAATTGAATGGAAATCTCATAGAAAAGATTTCTCTATAAACAAATCAGTAGTAGGTACACTGTAATAAAGTCATAGGCATTTGTCACTCAAAAGGATATTAGCCCACCTAAACACCTCTGTTCTTCTGAAAAACTGCTAAAAATATAATAAAGAAAAATAATCCTCCATCAAACTGTCCACTATGGGTGGATAAGCAGAAAACCGTGTATCTGAGTGATAAGCATTAACATAAGAGCAATACCATGGCTTTTTATTTTCTTTATGTAACATTTGTACTTGAAATTTTAAATAATTTATGTTATGCTTTATGAAAAATTAAAATATAGCTTATTTATCAAAGAAATGAATCCTTCTAAACTGATATTTATAAATCAGAATATTGTAGCTTTAACTTTTGTCACTCTTTTTTTTCATTTTTTAATGTTTCTATGTTTCTATGTCTTTACATCAATAGTAATTCCTAGTTTACATTTGGTCCTGTATAAGGTAAGTAAATTTGTTACAATAAAGATAAGAGTATGAAAAAAAAGTGTTGGAAGCAAGTGTGAGAAGAATGTGTATGAAGATATTGTGAAATGGAGAAGAGTAGGGCATAGGTTTACAGAGGTATGGTTTAATTCAGGCAAGTTCTAAGTAAAACTGTAAGAATTATCCACCTGTCCTTTCTAGAGTCCTCTCCAACAAAGAATTTTCCTCTCATTTGAATGAGAAACACTTTTACATTCTCTTCACTTCTTGCAAGCTCTTATTTTTAACAAACCATGTCACACATAGATCTTATTATATATTCTTGGCTGACATATTCTAGATTTAAGATAAAATCTTTCCACTAAGCACTTGGTTCATTCACTTTTTTAAAAAAATTGTTCACATATATGTATTGAGTGTTTATGTTCTAGACACTATGTTATCTATCATGAAGACAAATACTCTAACTTGATGCTATAGCTAGTGTGGGAAAGGGATGGAAGGAAAATAAGGTAAAGGCTAGTTGCCTGGAGGAATCAAGAAGGCTTTCTCAGAGAAAGTAAAAATTTAAGCTGGGTCTTCAATGATTAGTAAGGTTCTCCTGAATGCAGGAAAGCCATCAGGACCTAAAACATTCTAAACATTTCTTAACAGTTGAGGATGAAACCATTTTTAAGTGTGACAGAGGGTAGGTGAGGACAGATGAGGAGTTACAGTGTGCCTCAAATGATAGCACAAGTGTGTTCTTATATTCTGCCTACTTGAAGATACTCTTTTCTTAATTTATTTTAGTACACATCTTCAGGAAGCCTAGGTAACAGAGTGCGTTGTTATCTGGCTTTGTTCCCTAGGCCTCAGATAATTTAAATGACACAGAGTCAAATTGAATGAGAACAAAAAAGTGCCAATTTATATAGATGCGTTAAAGCATAAGATTCTATAACATAACTATTTGAGTGGACAGAAAAGAGTTAGACAAACTTTAAGAAAAATTTAAAGGTAAGTAAAAGTGAGGCAATTCACTTTGGAAAAAAATAACTTAAACTGTTTTACCTATGCTGTCACTTAAGGCCTAGGAATAAGACTTAGTAATTGTCGATTGTGAATTACTCTAGAACAGTAAAAATCAAAATAAAAAAAAAAAACAAAGAGAAAAAAATAACAAAATCTTACTCTAATATCCTTAGCTATGCACTGGGGTGCAGTTGCATTTAAACCACCCTGTTTGGCAACTTCTATTGAGGAGCTAGAAACAGTAAAGGAAAAAGTTAAAAGAATATACAAGGAATTTGGAGGATGCTAGCTTTCTTTAAATATATTTAAAGTCAGACTTCAGAAAAGACCAAAAATAAGACTGTATGAAAGAGTTTTTTGACCTTTGAAAGAGATTATCATGAGATGATGATGATGACAAGAACAATAGCTACAATCTAGTGAGCACCAGGAACTTGGTTATATACCTTATATGTTTTAGTTTACTTCAACTTTACCACATAAAGAAGGTATTTTAAGATCTAATTTACATATGAGAAAAATAAAAATACCATGCACAATCTGTGGCAGCTACATAAATATGAGTCCCCTCTATTGTTATGATCAATATAAAATATAATAGAAGATACTAAGTTTTTAACAAAATAATATATTCAAAAACCTTTACAAGATCTGTTTTAATTACTATATATAAACTTATTATTTGTATTTTAAATTAAAAATAAAATACATGGGCAAGAATCAGTGAGATAATGGCAATAAAATCAAAATTGTTTTAAATGGCTTAGTTTTTACTTTGATATAGCTGAAAAACCTAGATATGACTATTGTCGGTTGGCTTTTTTCCCCATTTGATTTTCTTGCTCTTCCAGTTCCTACACAGCTTTACATGGCTCTCACAGCAGTGCTTTACACACTGATATAAAATGCTGAAATTATATCTTCTTTTTACAATACTCAAACATATCAATCTACTGCACAACTTACCACAGATCCATCATTCCCTAAAAGTCCAAATTTGTGATTAACAACTACTGCTTCTAAGTCACATAATCCAGGTAAAAATGAAATATTTTTTGTCTTTGCAAAACTGCATTTTTATACATACATGAATATGAATATTTGTATTAAGATGTAGGACATGGAATACTGTGATGACGTGCTACTGAAAGGGTCACAAAGATGTAGTAATGGGTTAAGGTTAAGAGCCTACGTGCTAATCGCCATGTCTCGCTTCTGGACACCTGCTTGCTTGAAAAGTTATTGTTTGACTATCACTCCTGGAAACCTAACAGTTGCCCATGGGAACCTAACAGTTACCCATGGGAACCTAACATTTTAACAGTACACTTTCTGCTTCTGTATCCCCGCTTACACAACCCACCTTTAGGTTGACAGGTAGAGAATAGAAGAAATATTAAACCTTTGTGATTTAGACAGGATGAAGAATGAGATTTTGGGCTTAAAACCCTTGTATATTTATATTTCGGGGCTGCTCCTTTGAAAGGACAGCCGCCGGCTAATAAACTGCCTCTAAGATCAGAGCACTCAGGTTGAGTCTGGTTATTCCGGTCACAACAATACAAAGGATTTTTTAGAGCAATGTGCAAATATTTTAGATTTGTTCAACAAATATATTGAGGATTTACAACGTGAAAGGTACTGTGAAAGTATCTCTTTCCACCTTTGCCGGAGCCCGCCAGCTAAGATCGAACAGAAAGAAAAAGAAAGAAAGAGAGAAAGAGAGAGAGAGAGAGAGAGAGAGAGAGAGAGAGAGAGAGAGAGAGAGAGAGAGAGAGAGAGAGAGAGAGTCGGGAGGACTAACAGTGAATACTGCGCCCTGAGTTTATTTAGCACAGCATATATATACCCTTGGAGAACAACACCCACACGTATGCAAATGATTGCTGACCTTTACATAAGTTCTCGCAAAAGATCCTTGTTTCTGTTTTTGTCTCTTATTCCCTGGGGCAAGGAATGTCTCTTATTACCTGGGGTAAGGAATGTCTCTTATTCCCTGGGGCAAGAAACATTCAACATTAAGCCAAACTTCCTCTTTCAGTAAACAAGCCCACCTGCCCTGCAAACTTCTAGCTTGCAGGCAACTCCAACCCTGTCTGCAGGGCATTCATCAAGAATGGCTCCCAACACACCTTTTCTTCCAATAAAAAAGTTCAGCTGTTCCAGGCAGGAAATGAGATTGAGTAGGATAATAAAAGCATACTCACTGGCGCTTGCGATCACAGCACTTATCTGTGACATCTCTTCCAAGTTAGAGGGAATCAATCTTCTTGAAAGATTTTGGCCAACATTACAGCTTTAGCCAATGTTGAAATTTAAAAAAAAAGGAAGTATTGGATCAGGTCACTTATCTCAACCCAAGAATATAATTTCAACTTTGTATTTTTTAATGAAAAGCATTTACTTCTGTAGCCAAACTATGTAAATGTTTTAACTAATAGATTAATAGAATCATAAATTTGACTAGTGTAATGGGTCATGAGAACTTGTGTATTTAAGATGGCGATGTGTAACGGGTCATGAGAACTTATGTACTTAAGACGGCGATGTAAGACCTAAGATGGCGGAATGGAAAATTTTAAATTCTCCCAGCAAGGTAGACTGCAATCCCCTCCAACCAAGGGCCGGAATTCTCTGCCCAGACATCCTATTTGCTTGCTTAAAGGTCAGGCCATAATCAGGCCATATGGTTAGCCAATAAGGAACTGCAACCTGTCCCGCACGCACCAAGTTAGCCCGCCATAAACCTAATACAAAGAACCCCAGGCTAAGGATCGGGGCTCTTATTCTCGCTGCTGTGGCAGTGGAGGCTTGAGCCCGGATTCGAATTCGTAATAAAATTATCTTTTTGATTCTAATTTGGCTCTGAGGTCATCTTGTCCGGGTGCGGTCCATAACACTAGCACATTTCAGAGGCTCTAATTTTGGCCAAGTCATAATAATTATTTTGGATAAAAAGAGTGGAAAACACAACTGAAACCTCAATTCTACAAAAGAAAATGAAAATTATTTTTTTCAAATCTATGAATAGTTTAAAATCATGTATATTTTATAATATATGTCCAGATAATTAATTGAGTACATATCATAAATTGTGGGTGCTTGCTGACACACACACACACACACACACACACACACACACACACACATACACACACATTATTAGAAAAACTAGCTTCTTCCAAATTATAACTTAGTTTATAATAGCACAATTCATGTCAAAGAAATATAACAAATTGTTAAATTTATAAGGCAGCAGTTCAAATGTTCAAATGCTCACACTTATGCTCTAGAAGTTATAAGTATTTTATCCATTATTCACTGAAATGAGCAAAAAAGATAAGTTTAAATCATAATTAATTGAAATAATGTTATATACTTGAAAGATATATTAATTTAAAAATTTTCCAGTGCTATTTCCTTGATTATACCTTGAAACATCTTGTACATTGTCCCAGAAGACGAACATGATCATAGTGATTACAAATTTCTTTGAAATTTCCCCCAGGGAAGAATAATCCAGAAAGTCAAATAAAATGGCTAATGTAAAGCCACAGAACAAAATTTCTTCTTGATCCCTTATATTTGTTAAAAAATATATGATAACATAAATAAAATTTTAGTCGTAGGTAAAAATAGAAGCATCACTTGAAAAATGCCTGAGATATATAGGACTAACTCTTTTTTTTTTCCTTTCCCTTTCACAATATTCTATTGGCTATAAATATTTTTTTCTTTTTTCTCTATGAGTGATCAAATGAGATAGACACAAACCTGATTTCACCAGAAAAATCTAGATGACTGGTGAAAAAATAAGGTATTCTTTTTTCCCAGTGGAATAAAGAACACCAACTAGAATTAAGAGTGATAATAAAGTTTATTGTCCATGGCATTGGAATTAGGGTTAATATCTGCAGAGCATTTTGCAATTCATAAAGAACATTCATATATATTATACTATTTGGTTTTCCAACAAACCTGTAAGGAAATAAGCATTATTGCCATTTTACAAATAAGACTCAGAATTCCTGCCTCCTATGCCTGAACCCTTTTCTTTTCCTACAGCAATGTGATTTACTATATGATAGGTACCAAAAGAGTATAGCTGCAATGCTGTGTATTAGATATTAAGTGCATGTTTTCTCATAATCTATTAAATATCCATATGTTGCTATTATTTTTATAACATTTTCTATTTAAAACACTAACTATTTGATAACATCTAACAGGAACTGAATTACCCTCTAAAGTAAAAATTATACAGAAACAGATTTTCATGAACATTACTTTCTCAAATCTTTCTTTAAAATTGAAGTACCTTGCAAAGAATTTTCCAGTGAGGTTCTATATTTCAACAATAAAATGTCTTTTACTAGTATGGCATAAAAAAAAGATGGAGTACACCTGCTTTGGAAGATTAAGAGCTCTTTTCTCTGGGATGAAGGTGGCAACTGATGAAGGGACCTTTGAGAACTCCAAAGCTGTTCATCTCTTATTTTATATTCATTTCATAAATGTTGGCAGCTTTCCTAATGCTACCATCTAGTTTAGTAGTCTAGGACTATTTTTTACAATAAATCATTTTGAGTTCATTTTGATATCCTTTCCTTTGACTTGGCCACAGAATCCTGAAAAAGGAAAAATAAACTAAAGCTCTCTGAAGTTTCACATTGTACAGCCACAGTATATCTGACATACAAACATGCAGGTTACAAGAATCCCCCTCAGTGTAACAGTTCTACATGTACCCCAGTTTAGATCACTCATCATTTCCTTTACCAAAAAGCAATTAAAGAGAAAGAGAGATGGAATATGATATTTAAGCATATCCCATGCTTTTAATTTTAAGCCTTTATACATAATAACAAGCAATTTTAAATGAGAAAATACTTATTTTACCATCCTTTCCTTTTCACTAGCAAAAAATAAGTGTGTCATGACTAACTTAAACATGGTTCCAACCTACATGTGATGGAGTTTGGAAAACCCTCTTTATAGACAATAATGACCCTCACAGAACTTCCAGTGATTGTACAAATGCATTCACAGATTTTTACTATGAGAGAGAGAATAAAGATGACTGTTATTAATAACATTTCCTACACAGGTTATGAACAAATGATCACTCATTGTCAGTCACTTACTTTATTCTTGTTCTCTTTTGGTTAAGTTATTTATTTTTCCTCTAAGAAAAAAATTAAGATTTTAAGGATCTTTGTGAGTTCCTATGAAAGTTGCTTGAATTTAACCATTATTATATTATTAGCATCTTATCTTCTATATATAATTTTATAATTTTATTACATTTAAATAAAAAATTGTACTAAAAAGTAGCTTCTCTAATCAATGGAGTTACATGTATAATGATGGATCAGAGATATAAATGACACAAAGAGTTTGCATTAATTTTAAGGGGTCATCTCTTATTGGAGTAATTATTCATCTAAAATATAGGGAGAATTACTGTTAACCTTCTAACTCCAGATCCTCATATCCAACTGTTCACTCACACCTCCACTTAGATATCACAAAGAATATCTCAATCTAAAATAATGATGTCCATTTTACTCAAAACTTGTTCTTTTATGTGTCATCTTTAAGTCAGTGGATGGCACCATCACATATCTGGTTGCCCAAGAAAATAACTTGAGAGTTATTTTCCAAAATCCCTATATCCAATTTATTATCTAATTCTTTTGATTTATTATCTTAAATATATCTGAAATTTGCTTCTGTTCAATCTTATTTCTTTTTCCCTTGTATGGGATATCATCATGTCTCACCTTTACTATTGCACCTGCCCATGTGGTTTCTCCATCTCCAGCTTCTCCCAAGTTAATTTTGTTTTCCACATGATGGTCAAAGTGATAGTTTCCAAATACAAATCCTATCATTTCACTCCCCTTCTTAACATAGTTAACTGACTCTTCAGTCTTTCCTCTCAACATATTATCATGAGTTCCAGGTCTTGCTGTCATATGATCTCATGCCTAGATAACTCTCCTATCTTCAATTTTTACCTTATTCTCTGTCCCAGTCATTCTAAATTTTTTCCATTCCCTTGTATTTTACTGTTTTCTCTAGACTCTCCTCACTTGTGAATTGTCTATTTCTTCCATCCCTCTCACTCCATCCTAACATTATTTGTGTCTTCACTTTCAGTCTTAATAAAATTTCATTCAGGAAGTCTTTGAGCCATTATCTACTATACTTACCAACCCCAACTTTCAGTCCCCTTCCCATATATATATATATATATATATATATATATATATATATATATATGCACCTACAAGGTATGCCACATTTTTTTTTGTTTTCAATGTACATTTATTAAATTGAATTAAAAAGGCATTGATTTTCACTCAAATCATAGATTGACAGGTTATTAACAGACTAAAATTGAATTTGTCAAACTCTGTCATCTTTTGGTTTTAGAGTTTTTTTTAACCTCGATTCATTTTATTTGTTTTTAGGTTCTTCTGACTTCTCTTTTTCTTAATACCTTTTTGTTTTCAATTACAGTTTACATACAATATTATGTTAGTTTCAGGTATACAACATAGTGATTAAACATTTATATAACTTATAAAGTTATCACCCTGATAAGTCTAGCACTCATCTGACATCACACACTATTATTACAATATTATTGACTATACTCCTATGATGCACTTTAAATCCACATGACTGCTTTCGTAACTGGCAATTTGCACATCTTAATACCTTCCCCTTTTTCACTTATCTCCCAACCTCCCTCCCATCTGGCAACCATCAAAATGTTCTCTGTATCTATGAGTTTGTTTCTATTTTGTTTGTTCATTTATTTTGTTTTTAGATCCCACATATAAGTGAAATCACATGGTATTTGTCTTTCTCTGACTTATTTCATTTAGCATACTATCTTCTCTGAACATACTGCATCCCTCAAAGCATATCATTAATGACAGTAAAGAATGTTTGTTTATTTGTCTATTTCCTCCAGTAGGCTGTATCTTCATCATACATATAACATAATAGGGACACAAATAATATTTAGGATGAATGAATACATTAATACATTAAAAAATACTAAGCATAAGATAATGGTAACATGTAAGACTTATAAAGTGCTTTATATAATACAGGGACTGTTCTAGTGCTTTACATATATTAACTCGTATCTTTATAAATAATCTATGATATATACTATTGATGTTCCCGCTTTATAGATAAGAAAACTGAGGCAAAGAGTAAATTAATGACAAAGTAATACAGGAAATAATTTATGGAATCAGAATTTGCATTGGTGTAATCTCACTATAGAGTCCAAGTTCTCGTCATTACTTGAAAGAAATACTAGCTAACAGTGACATAGAATGTATCACCCATTAACATTGTTCTAACTAATAAACATATATTGATCCATTTCATCTCATATAAATTACCCAATGACTGAATGATATAGGCATAATTAGCACTAATAGTCCCTGCCTTGTTAAGATCTGGGGTTAGGGCATGAAAAGGGAAGACTGCTTTCTCCCAAGTAACTATTAATTGTTTAATTAATAAAATGCAGTGCCATCAATTCATATTTGTGAAGCAATTGTATTAAAAGCACTTGCACATGTAGGTGACCTCTTTTTGCTCAGAGATTCAATAATTTCTAATAATAACATTAGAAATACTACTTTCTAATTTTATTTTACATTGTAAATCTGATGATGTATGAAATTGTGCCCGATTTAAGCCCACCACAGGATACCAGGAAGCAACTTTCATAGCAGCCCTTTAATCATCAGAATGAGTGTTTCAATGCATTTTTATGTTGCAGGAGCACCATGTGTGATAGTTCTGTAAAATGTGATGACAAAAACTTAGCTTCGTGTTGAAAGAGTCATAATTAAGAATCAAAAGTATAGCTTCCATTCTCATCATGATAGTAATTAATGGACATACATTTCGTTGACCTTGGTTTTTGCATCTGTGAAATGAGCATGGTAGACAAAGATACTATATGTGAGTTCTTTATAATTCTGAACACCTGATTCTGTGCAGCCACTTATCACCCACAAAATACAGTGTAATTATTTTATAATATACTTCTTCCAGCCAGCTTGACAAAATTAATAACTAATGGCTGTTTTTCCCCTATTGGCTAGATATACAAGACTAAAACATGAGCATTATTTGCCTGTCATTACAGATTCAAGCAGTAAAGAGATGCCTGCTTCTAAATATCATAGCACTAGTTGGACAGTCCTTTGAAAATGTCTATGTCACGTGTGAGTAGGAAATTATCATCATGATTCTAGTAGGTAGAGTCTTCACAAGATATTAATTATGAAGCAGTGCTAATTGAATAATATATTATAGTTATTAAGAGGAGATTTTCAAAAGCTGATATGCTATGATTCAACTGCCAGCCAGTAATGAGATATTATAGTACACAGCTCAGGTACAAGGAATTTTTGGCACCAGTGATAGGGATGCATGATGGCTATCTGGTACCCAAATTGTGGTCTATACACATTGTAAGCAAAGATTCATAAAGCACCTGCTGGCAGGAAAAGCTATATGAGCATAAGCCAGATATCCAGTAAGCTGTTTTCATAGATTTTGGATGCAGAGCTGACGAGGCCAAGATTTGTTCTTTCCTCTCCAGGCATTTTGTAAAATAATAGTAAATGTCACATTCCTATAGAATTACTAAACAAAGAAAGAGCAGCTTACTTATCTCTTGAGTGAAGGAGACAATAGAAAAAAAAATAAAAGGACAAAGAATTTGTTTTTAGAGCCTCTTACAGGAATATACAGTTTTAATGAATGTTCATAAATACAAAGAATTTAGTCATGCCATAAACTCAGGAAGCATCACGTTTACTAAGCATTTATTTTTAGCTGTAGCACTGTGAAACTAAAAAAAAAAATCACAGTTACTTGCTTTATTTTTAACAAGAAAAAATTCCATTAACATTAACTCATATTATTTCCCTGAAATATAAATCATCTCCCTCTTCTTAGTTAAAAGTCTCCTAAAATGCAAGACCATGACCTTATAACAACAACAACAAAAATTACTGATAATGTTATTAAGGAACTTACAATCAAGTATGGGTCAGGGATGGGAACCACAAATAGGAGTTCTAGGTTAACAGATATAAGCAATTCTAAAAATACGCTTTGAAAAATATTTTAATTGATATAATTTCTTTATTATGCTACTTTTTCATGGTCTCAGTAGTTACCAAAAGGCACTTACAGAACAAATACCAATTTATTAAGCTGATTCCAGAAAACATACTTCTTGATGAAAGAAAATAAATTAAAATTTTAAAAAAGACCATACTAGATGAGGAATACTAGTCTTTTTGAACTAAAAGATGCCTTAGAGATGTTCCAGTCATTCCTGGAAATTTTCTGAAAGAAACATTTTTTTTTCTCTGAGCCATCTGCTGTCTAACATACTTCAGCTGTCCAGTAGGTAAGCTAGTGCAATCAGGGAGAACACAGATGAACAAGATCAACAACAACTAGAAAAATCTCTGCAAAAAATTGGGTCCTATAAGGTAATTCAGGCTTTGTAATATTAAAATGTATATGTGATAAAGCTGCTTATAAAATAGCCTGCAGGCATTTAACCAAAGCAACAAGATGGTACTATTGTTTTATATAAGCAGACAAACTATGCTTGTTACTCCAAGATTTCTATAGCTATTATTAGGAAGGACGTGCTAGCAGTAGTTCTGGTCTACTGAATAGTAATTCAATGCACAGTTTTAAAATGGATAAGCCAGTTAACAGGAAAGAAGAGATTTATTTCATGAAATCTCTCTCCTGTCAATGTACATTATCCATGGGGAGAAACATGGAATAAAAAAATCTCACAAACTAGACATGACTGACAATAAACTTTTGGCCCTTTGGGAAAAGCCTTTAATTCCTGACCTTGTCCTTCACTCTTCCATGTGATGCTCTTTTCCCTGTGCTATTGCTATCTTTTTTCGTTCAGCATTTCTTCTTGCCCCAATAATTAAAAAAATATTGCAGGAAAAATAAAGCTATGTAAAATACATAATTTATTTTATTCTTTACTGTTATATTATACTGTACCCAAATACTTGTGATTATATTTCCTTCTTCCCATCTTTCTCTCTGTCTCTTTGTCTCTATCTGTCTCTCTCTCTTTCTCTCTCTCTCTCATACACACAGAATTATTTTTAAGACTGAATGTCCTAGAAGGCAGGCATATCTCCATGTGATTCTTTTTTAGCTATATGTGTTGCAACTACAGAGTTGCAACTGCCACATATATTTGAAAAGCAAATGATGAACTAATAAGCAAGTGCTCTAAAACAAAATTAAATGTTGCCTTTTGGGGGACATAACAGAGAATAATTAAGTATAAGGATTATTAACTTATTTTGAAACTTTCACATACAGGGTGTACATTTTGTGATTCATGGCCATCCACTAGAGTTCAGATATAGAGAACAGAAAGAAAATTTAACCAGAATCTTTCTTTATCAACATATACATGATACCCAATGATGCTGACAGAAGCTATGAAAATATATCTAAAAAAATAATTTTGTTTACAGTAACTGAAGGTACAGTGAATAATAAAAGCTTTTGTTTAGGATTACTAAATTATACACATTATACCTGTATATGGATTACCTACTTTCACATTAAAAATTGTAATAAGTAGAAAATAAAGTTGAGTGTGTCTAACATCTTAACCAAGTCAAGGCAAAAACTGCATCTTTTCAATATTCTTAAGAATCAAAAGAAAAATATTTGCTAGGAAATGAGAATCATCTCCAATTGAGGAATGACAACATGCTCCAAAATTACAAATAAAGACTGACAGGTAAAGGTTTTACTTTTAAAAAGCTGGGTATATATTGAATGTGCACAGACAATGTTCTGTTATGCATATCAGTGAGTGGGTACAATTATATAAATAATTGACAGCAATGGATACTGAAAAACAAATTAATATTTGGTTCACATGTCTGGAGTTATATTTGAATAGGAATGTATAGCATGACATAGACCTGTGAATCTACCATGAAAAATGTGATTTACTTCTTTTGGCAATCAAGTTTGGAAAGCCACCGACTTCCAAATTCTACTTTCATCTTGACCAAAACATGTGGCAAATTGTTCCTTTGATTGATACCAAGTAGCCTTGAAAAGCCAATTATCACCTCCACCATTTTTTTCTTTTTGTTTTTGGCTAACTTCCTTAGACCAAAGAGCTAAAGGTTCTATCCAAAAAGCATTCTTAGGGAGTTCTAGTCAAGATGGCGAAGTAGGAAAATGCTTTGCTTGCATCCTCTCATGACCACATTAAATTTACAATTAAATAATAATTAACCTGGAGAACCATCTGAAGACTAGCTAAACAGAAGTTCTATAACTAAGGCTATAAAGAAGCCATGTGAAACAGGCTGATCCCTTAAACAGATGTAAGAGTTGAGAAGTGGGAAGGATATCTCAGCTACTGAGGTTTCCCTTGAAAAATGAGGGGTCCCAGACCAAAACAGTCTCCCTAGCCTAGAGCAACAGTGCCAGGAAGAGAAACCCCCACAACATCTGATTGTTAAAATCAGTGAGAATTCCATCCATAGGGTTAGACAGAAGGCTTATGGAAACCCAGGCATCCACTTAAAAGACCTGTGCACAGGCTACCTCACTATCAGGAGCTCATCCTGAATTATGGCAGAAAGAAGGAGGCTCAGGAAGCTCCAGAGATAGAGTTCAAAACACTGGTTATAGGGATGGTCGATGAACTTAATAACTTCTACACAGAGATAGTAAGCATAAAAAAGGACACAGAAACCATAAAAAAGAACCAGTCAGAAATGAAATAAAGAATAACTGAAATGAATGATACACTAGAAAGAATCGAGAGCATATTAAATGAAGCAAAGGATGGAATCAACAATTTGGAAGACAAGGTAGAAGAAAACACCTAATTGGAACAGCAAAAAAAACAAAAGAAAAACAATAAGGATAGTTTAAGAGACCTCTTAGACAACATCAAGCATAAGAATATCACATTTTAAAGGTATAAGAAGGAGAAAGAGAGCACAAGAGATTAAGAACTTATTGAAAGAAATAATGACAAAAAAACTCCCCTAACCTGCAAAAAAATAGACATGTAAGTCCAGAAAGCACAGATAGTCCCAAACGAGAGAAACCCAAAGAGCTCCACACCAAGACACAACATAATTAAAATACCAAAGGTTGAAGACAAAAAGATAATCTTAAAAACAAGAGAAAAGCAGTTAATTACCTATAAGGGAGCTCCCATAAGACTGTCAGTTGATTTCTCAACAGAAACTTTGCAGGCCAGAAGGGATTGGCAGGAAATATTCAAAGTGATGAAAAGCAAAGACATGATTGCTCTACCCAGCAAGGCTATCATTTAAAATTAAAAAAGAGATAGAGTTTCCTGGACAAAACAGCTAAAGTTCATCATCACCAAACCAGTATTACAAGACATATTAAAGGGACCTCTTTAAGAAAAAGGGAGTGGGAAGAACATAAATATGAATAATAAAATTTCAATAACTACATATTCATGAATAATCACTTTAAATGTAAATAGATTAAATGTTTCAATCAAAAGACATAGAGTAGCTGAATGGATAAGAAAACAAGACCCATATATATGTTGTCTACAAGAGACCCATTTCAGATCAAAAGACACAGAGACTGAAAGTAAAAGAATAGAAAAAGATATTTTATCCAAATGTAAATGAAAAAAAAAGCTAAGGAGGCAATAGCTATATCAGACAATATAGATTTTAAAACAAAGACTATAATAAAAGACAAAGAAAGACATTACATAATGATAAAAGATTCAATACAACAAAGGGATATAACCCTGGTAAACATTTATGCACCCAATATAATACCTAAATATATAAAGCAAAAATGATAGATATAAAAAGAGAGATTTATAGTACTACAATCATAGTAGGGGACTTTAACATCCCATTGACATCAATGGATAGATCTTCCAGGGAGAAATCAACAAGGAAAGAGCAACCTTAAATGACACATTAGACTAGATGGATTTAATTAATATTTTTAGAGTATATCACCCCAAAACAGCATAATATACATTTTCACAAGTGAACATTTTTCAAGATAGACCACACGTTAGGTCACAAAACAAGTCTCAATAAATTTGAAAAGAGTGAAATTATATCAAACATCTTCTCTGATCACAATGAAACCAGAAATTATTAAACTAGAGAGCATGAAACTAGAAATTAACTACCAGAAGAAAACTGAAAAACATATAGAGGCTAACATTCTACTAAACAATGAATGGCTTAACAACAAGATCAAGAAAGAAGTCAAAAGATACCTAATATGAAAAAAAATGAAAATGCAACAACCCCAAATCTATGGGACACACTGAAAGCAGTCCACAGAAGGAAATTTATAACAAATACCTGTCTCAAGAAGACAGAAAAATCTCAAAAAAAGCCATCTAACCTTACACCTAAAGAAACTAAGAAAAGAACATCAGATAAAGCCCAAAGTTAGTGGAGGACAGGAAATAATAAAGATTGCAAAAGAAATAATCAAAACAGAGTAAAAAAAAAAAAGCACAACAGATCAATGAAACCAAGAGCCAGTTCTTTGAAAAGTTAAATAAAATTGATAAACATTTAACCAGACTCATTAAGAAAAAAAAAAAAAAACAAGAGAGAACTCAAATAAATTTAATCAGAAATGAAAGAGGCGGCATGACAATTGACACAACAGAAATACAAAGAATTATAAGAAAATACCACTATCAATTATATGCCAACAGATTGGACAATCTGGAAGAAATGGATACATTCCTAGATACATACAATCTTCCAAGAATGAATTAAAAAGAAACAGAAAATCTGAACAGACTGATTACTACTAATGAAAGCAAATCAGTAATCAAAAAACCTCCCAATAAGCAAAAGTGCTGGACCAAATGGCCTAACAGATGAATTTTACCAGTGAAAGAAGAATTAATAGCTATCCTTTTTCAACTATTTCAAAAAAGTCAAGAGGAAGGAAGGCTTCCAAGCTATCCTGAAAATCAGAGAGAAACGTTGTAAACAAACAAACAAACAAAAAGTTATAGGCTGACAGTCCTACAACAGCAGAAGGTAGGATAGAGCAAGGATGTCAGGCTGCCTGGACCTGAGCGGCTAAATGGGACAGAGCCTGTGGCAGCTTCAGACGCTGCTTAAAGAGGCTGAGTCTGCTAGCGCACCTCCATGGGGATAGACATGCTCACTCTGAGCACCAGTGCCCGTTAGACTGCACAGGGACTTACAAGGCAACACTGAGTTGTTGGGATGAGGGCCATGGTGAGGCACTCTGTCGATGGCACCCATTATTCCTCTGTTGAGCCCTCCCCGGTTTCAGTGTGTGGACACAGCACCACAATAGCTGAGATGTCATCAAACTGGATAACAGAGGCCCCACTGCCCAGAGTTCCATGAAACTTTGCCTCCCCCAGCTCATGGCCACATCCAATTGGTGAGTCCCGTGTTCCTTGCTGAGCAGCTCCAAGACTCACACTGGTGGTAGCTGATGGAAGATTCTGGTGTGGCCTTTTGAGGCAACTATAAATACAATATTTGTGGATTACTTGCTGAATCTTAACAGGTGGCCCTGAAAGGGCACAGGCTGGGGCTAAACTTGGCCTGCAATTGAACCCCTCTCAGGACTGTACCACTGGACAACTATTACATGAAGCTGTACTTATAAAACCAGGAGACTTAAAAGCTTTACTTAGTACATATAAACAGACACAGAAAGGCAGCCAAAATGGGAAGACAAGAAGCAGAAATCATGAGAAAACAGAGGAGAGATCCAGAAATAGTGTAGTCCAGCAATCTAACAGATGCACAGTTCAAAACACTAGTTATAAAGATACTCAATAAATTTATGGGATGGGTAGATGAATAGTGAAAACTTCACCAAGGAGATAAAATCATAAAAATGGAAGTGGAAATTATAAAAGACAACCAGTCTGAAATGAAGAACACTTTATCTGAGATGAGAAGTATAATGAATGGAATAAACAAAGTGAATAAAGAAGATCAAATGACCTATATAGAGGATGAGAAAGCCAAAGACACTCAATCAGAATGGCAAGAAAAAAGATGCCAAGACTATAATAACAATTTATGGAGCCTATGGGACACTATTAAAGGTAAAAATATTCATGTCATCAGGGTATTTGAGGGAAAACAAAATGTTGAACAGCTATTTCAAGAAATAACATTAGAAAACTTCTCTATCCTTGTGAAGAATATGAACATAAAAACCGAGGATGCTCAGAAAGTCCCAAAAATCAGGAATGCAAAGATGCCCATACCAAGACACATCATAATTAAAATGCCAAAGGTTTAATACAAAGAGAGAATCTTAAAATCAGTAAGAGATAAGCAGATGCTAGTGTAAGTTAATATTGAATGTCAACTCTAATTGAAAAATAAAATAAAATAAAAAATAAAAACCAAGTGTAGGACAGTGTGTATAGTGTGCTGCAATTTGAGTAAAATAAAAGAAATTCTATGCTAATATGTTTGTATGGGCATTAAATATCTCAAAAAATAGAAGAAATCACGAGATTGAGGGTCAGGCTATAGGGCAGATTTTATTTCTACTCTATAACCTCTGCACTGTTTATATTTTAAACCCTTATGTACTATGAAAATATACGCTATGGCATGAAAAAGGGATTCTCTCTTAAAGATAGAATTTCTTATCCTAGGAATGAAATTGTAGTCCAGAGAATTAAAAAAAAAATTAAACTGCCAAGTTGATGAGAACACTTTGTCAAAGAAAAACTTATAAATCATATTTATAAATCATAACATTTTTATATTATTACTTAAAGGATAATTTAAATCTCAGAATATAAACCACAAAGTATTTTCTAACTCATGGCTTATAAAAATATCAAGTTGAATGTTCAATGGAGAAGTGATGTCATATGTTTATGTTTATGACTATATCAGGGCCCAGTGTCATCTGTTAGCTCAATCCCTGTGGAGCTATACATATTTATGAAATCACAGGTAGAAGTTATGAATGTGCAGCAATAAGAATTGAAAAATAAAATATGTACTCCTATATATCTACCCATATCAATTTGTCATTTTTTATAACTGCTGAGTTCATCATTTAATTAGTGAAA